>JANAVB010033217.1:7821889-7986889 GCA_029216955.1 Iris pallida
AAACATAACATTCCAACCAATCCTCCGTTCCATAAACATAATCTCGTTCCGAACATATTCACGTTCCATAAACATAGTCTCGCACCGTAAACATATTCGCGTTTCATAAACATAATCCATCATCCGTATGGGGAGCTCCGTCGGCGTTATGCCCCAACACATCTATATTGATGCACGACGCCCAACGGCTTAGTCATCTCATACTCATATTCAACGCGTACCATTCGTAAGTCATTCTCAAAGCCTAGTTCCGTAGTTACTTAGTTATTCCTTAGCTTCCGTGCACGAGGGCACGCTCAGCGCCGTAATCAATATTCTACGCCTAGTGTTCAATGTTCTCGGAGGCGTGCACGTGATGCACATCTCGATATTGTCTTTCAATGTTCTACCATCACCGCCCTACCGCGACTCGTACACTTGATGCACGTCGCTTCAATTGTTCGATTGTTCAATGTTCTATCTTAGTGTTCGACACATACTTGGACCTTTCATCGCCGAGCCATGCTCGCTAACTCGATAACATCTTACGCATACAATGACATCTTTTATTAGACGTGAAAGAATAGGGAGAGAGAGTCAAGAACCCGCCCACCTTAAGTCGATACGCCTTGCCATTTTACCGAGTTGAAGCGGCTCGCTTCCATAACTGGGTCGCATAGCTAACTCTCGGACTTAGTCATTCCCTTGAACTACTCGATTGAGTTGGCCTATCGCGCCTATGCCACGATTCGTAATCCAGCATAGAGGCATAGCCTTTGGCCAACGTAACACTTGCATCTATTCGCATCGATACTTCATCGGGTCAACACAACTCTTTGAGTCAACGACTCATCATAATGCACCGAGCGGAGCGGGACATTACATAATATACCACTCAAAATAAGGTTCGTCCTCGAACCGAAACCAACACTTAAGCCAAGTGTCTCGCCAGATCGTTTTACGATCTCGTGCTACTATCGTTGGAATAATACAACTTAGTTTAGATCATACACATATTTTAGGCGTCCCACCAATATATGCATTTCAGCCAAGCTCAGTTGTAGGATATCGGGACAACTAACAAACTCGCTTAAATCCTCAAGCACCAATCGTTTCGTACTCGACTTGGTCCAATCTTAGCACCTATTTCCAAAAACACTTCTCGTACGCATCATTCCATAACATGCGATTATCTTCCAAACATCTCTGCATATCACTTAACTCAAAACCGTTACTTCGATCCCATAAGTTTCTCGCCGGCCATCTAACACTCGCATTGCATAGAGTCATTGCGCATCCGATCACAATAATTCTCCGCAATGCCTATTCGTCCAACCGTTTGCCTATCTCTCACGTAACCCAAGTCTTTCATCCAATCATTCATAACACTTGGCCTTAACGACATGGACTAAGTCCAACATGTCCAAATTCTTTTGCCTACCATTTGTACTAAGTCTTGCACACAATTATCTCAACACGGCCCACGTTCTCGAACTGCCTACACATCGCGTCTGGGGCTACCCCCGCTAGGTAAATTATTCAGACATCATTCTTAATCTCTCTCGACATAAGAGGTCCACTTGAGTCTACGATGCTCAAAGGCAACAATCTTTCTGACCCAAGGTCTCTTCGATACGCCTATCTCCGATATTCGACCGAGTACGAATCCTTTACTCAATTCCGAATCAATCCCAACTAGTTCGTTCCATAACATAAATTGTGCGCTCAACACACATAGCCTAACCGTTACTCAATCGGTCTACGACACAACTCTTAAGGTCATTCTTATTATTCATCGCTCTTGCGCATTTCAAAATCCTTGCAATCGCCTTACCGCATCGCTATGCTAAGCACGTTCCTCGACATCTATTCGATCGTCGACCAACCAAGTCTACTTACGTACTTATTCGATTGATCATAAATTTTCTAACCATATCGATCCCGTCGAAGGCTACTCGCTAACTCCTGAAAAACGATACTTAATCGCTTAGACTTATCCTCAACATGCACTACATTATTCCTTATCCTCAAAAATTTCTTATGCGACTTCTTTAGGGTCATCCTATGGGACTTCAACATTCACTTGATTTGGCGGTCAAGTCTTCTAGGGTCATCTTCTCCGAAACTATGCTCGATAATTGAAGATCATCAACGAGGGACAGATACAACGAACCATGCTATATCCTATTGCGGAGCCAAGTCAATTCCCAACAATTCCTATGAGACCTTTATCCTATCTGACATAATTCACCAATCTATAGTTTATCTATCCCTTCGTACAACTGATACGCCGTTAAATATTCGAATCACTTATGCACATTGTATGCCGTTACTACTCGAATCACTCATATATTACCGTCGACTATCCTTGCCAGTCGTATGACATCTACTCGCCTCAAGTCCGAGTTTACCTATCCGTGATCATAGCTCGACACATTCCGTACTCATCAAAACCATCCTCGAATAACTTTCGCATCAAACTACAAGTCAAATCCGATTTGCCATGCCAGATAAGTTTGATCATCCCCGCTGTATGAATCACCATACCAGCGCTCACGTGGAATGATCGTCCAAATTTGGCGTGACGCATGTGCGGTGCTGGAGTTGCACTCGCATAAGACAAGAATATCAACATAGTGGTTATCCACGAATCAATCCAGACACTTTCGATTTCATCCAAGTAACATCCATCCACTCTTAAATTTTTTCGAAGCACTCCTACCGTTATCATCCCAATTGCCATAACTTAACTTGCATCTTATTCATCCAACAACAATGCTCAACACAACTTTTGTTCATTCGATCAGAGTATCCCCGAGTTATTGTATATCGTCTTTGATACGCCTCAATACCATCGACGATATGCATAACTTGAACATCTTTCTCTCTCATAAGCTCAAACTCGTTGCAATTACTGTTATCATCCGAACTCGAATACGAATCAAGTCTTGCACACATCAAGATTTATTCCGTTATAACTAACTACCATAATCGCAACACAATTTTCAATTCACATATTCATTCTCATATCCCTAACTCGTACTTCCAAATCGTGCCACCGACTCCTCGCGCTAACTCAAATTCGTTCACACGATTTCTTCGTACCTACTCAACACGTTCCGAACAAGTCTTCGTACTAACTCACGTACGTTCGACCGGGTCGACTATTTCTCAACATAATATTTTCTTGCCATACTCAGCCTATCGTTCGACTTACACTTAAGGACTTCTCGTCCGACATATCCTGCATAGGTACGACTTCGCACGTAATCGTTCAACTCAATTCACCGGCGCATACTTGCATCGACTTCTATCAAGTCATTCCCACTCGAGTCTCGGTACTACTTCGTTCGTTGCGGACAAACAAATCGTAACAACACAATCGTCTCGATGTAACCTATCGCAAGTCACCAAACGGCTTAACATAGCTATCGTTAAGTGGTATTCCATATACCACTCAGGATCGAGCCTATCGTTATCGATACAATGCTTCGCTACACTTGCTCGCATAAACGGTATTGCATATACCACTCGAAATCGAGTCATTACTCGGCATCATATTTCACATAGGTCCGACATCTATTCTCAATCAACTATCCCGTATGGCGATCTTTTCGATCCCAGCTCTTGCGTTCTTCTTACTCGAGTTGGCACAACAATTGAACCAACATAATAGTCGTTCGCTCAAGTTTGACATACGTTCGATCTAACCGTATCTTAGCAATCATATTGATCACACACGTAACATTCGCTTATTCACAGCTAAACGCGACATACGGCCAACATGAACGTTCGCCTACTCAAACTCGACTTAGCGACTATCTCGACTTGTTATTATCGCATCCACGATCTTCCAATCTCTCTCGTTGCAACTCGTGCAACAATTCATTCTCGATACTTAAGGTCTTTACTCAATCCCGTGTAACATATCGCTGTCCATCCGCATAGCCATACAACACGCATCATACCCCCATCGACTCGTTGCACCGATGCAACGAACGATTCACGACTTGCTACACTCCGTGCAACCGACAACACATAATCGTTCGCATAGCAACATAACACGCATCGTCTCACATATCGACCCATTGTACTTCGTGAGACCAACATTCTCCGATGGCACTCTCGGAGATAGCGTGATAGTCTCGACATACTTTTGGCAGACGTACGTACTTAATATAGACTTATTGTATGGAACATCCAATGTAGCGTCGAGCAGATCCATGAGCCATACGGTTGCGGAAATAACTTAGAGTCAACTAAATTCGATAGCGAAGCAACTGAGGGTCAAAGAGATTCATGCACGTTCCAAAGGATGGAACCGCTCTGATACAAACTTGTCACGCCCCGATCCGGGAAATCGCTCGTCCTCGCTAGATTTCACCCGAATCATCGTCCTCACTGGGGCGTGATGCCGTACGAGCCTGGAGTTACGCTCGTGCAAGGCAAGATAACAGGTTCACATAGAACTATCTCAATTTGATAACATAAGCAGCGGAAGAAAATCAAAGTATAACATAAGAATCTCTCTTATTGATTATGAACTGAAGATTACAAAGGCTCTGAATAGCCCAACATACATGCCAATTGGCTACAACACTCATGATCTCTCTAGCTCACAAAGGATTACATCGTTCCATACATTATGCCTCTTTATAGCCACCAAGTAGTCTTCGGCCGAACATCTCCATGTCGCAAGTCCGAACGCCTATGCGGTAGCTCCTCTTGAACGCCAAGGACTCCATGCCTCGGCACGTCCAAGCCAATCTCCGCCTCGAGCCGATCATAACCTGAGCCTGCACACAAACTAGTGGGGGATTAGTGCTTTCGTCCTCGCTTCGCACTGATCAAGACCCGCTCGTACCAAACCAAACACTTAATCCATTTAGTAAAACATGCATCTTAATTGTGATCTTTCTATTTAGCCTTAGGATCATTTTCATGGCAATATTCGATGTATAGCAATATATCGTAAATGTGTCCCACATCGTGTTCCTGCAGCAGATACAGTTAGACATAATCTGAAACATAAACATAGTAATTCGTGCTCATCCCGTTCCTCTTTGCCTAGCCTGCCATGGTTAGAACTTACATAAGCAATCATATGATTCGTGCAACCGACCAATCATAACCGTAAACTTATACATAAGGGCGGCAGGCCCTGCCTGCACCCCGCTCTCATCTCAGCCCACCGGCCCTATCTATATGAAGGTCACGGTGTTTCACACCGTATTGGACTTGGCATCTCTTATGTGTAAGCCTACAATTACTTCGATACGGGTTGCTAGCCCAGTATCCGAAGGATCCCAAACTTACGGATATCATAGCTTATCACAGTACTGGACGGTCGCAATCCGTCCGAATGATGTGCACCATAAATACCACACTAATTTCCTCCTAGGCCGAACGGTCCCGGTGCCCCGTTCGTAACCGTCCGAGGGAAGCCGCACTCGTGCACGGGCCATCCGAGTCTATTGACCATGCAATATGCGCCATAGCAAACACACATAACATTCTAACCAATCCTCCGTTCCATAAACATAATCTCGTTCCGAACATATTCACATTACATAAACATAGTATCGCACCATAAACATATTCGCGTTTCATAAACATAATCCACCATCCGTATGGGGAGCTCCGTCGGCGTTAGGCCCCAATACATCCATATTGATGCACGACGCCCAACGGCTTAGTCATCTCATACTCATATTCAACGCGTACCATTCGTAAGTCATTCTCAAAGCCTAGTTCCATAGTTACTTAGTTATTCCTTAGCTTCCGTGCACGAGGACACACTCAGCGCCGTAATCAATATTCTACGCTAGTATTCAATGTTCTCCGAGGCGTGCATGTGATGCACATCTCGATATTGTCTTTCAATGTTCTACCATCACCGCCCTATCGCGACTCGTACACTTGATGCACGTCGCTTCAATTGTTCGATTGTTCAATGTTCTATCTTAGTGTTCGACACATACTTGAACCTTTCATCGCCGAGCCATGCTCGCTAACTCGATAACATCTTACGCATACAATGACATCTTTATTAGACGTGAAGGAATAGGGAGAGAGAGTCAAGAACCCGCGTACCTTAAGTCGATAAGCCTTGCCGTTTCACCGAGTTGAAGCGGCTCGCTTCCATAACTGGGTCGCATAGCTAACTCTCGGACTTAGCCATTCCCTTGAACTACTCGGTTGAGTTGGCCTATCATGCCCATGCCATGATTCGTAATCCAGCATAGAGGCATAGCCTTTGGCCAACGTAACACTTGCATCGATTCGCATCGATACTTCATCGGGTCAACGTAACTCTTCGAGTCAATGACTCATCATAATGTACCGAGCGAAGCGGGGTATTACACACATTACCATAGATTTTGTGACTGGATTACCTAGATTCCCAACTGGAAGAGATGCTATATGGGTTATAGTCGACAGACTCACGAAAGTAGCTCATTTCATCCCTTTCAGAATCGGTCAGTCGACGGATCAGCTTGCAGAGATGTACCTCAGGCAGATAGTCAGATTGCATAGAGTGCCAGTCAGTATTATGTCCGATAGAGATTCGAGATTCACCTCGCACTTTAGTGGAGTCTTCAAGAAAGTTTGGGAACTCGTCTCAAGATCAGTTCAGCCTACCATCCGCAGACAGATGGTCAGTCAGAATGCACGATCCAGACTCTTGAAGACATGTTGCGGTCATGTACGCTCGACTTTGGTGGTTCGTGGGAAGATCACCTACATCTCGTGGAGTTCTCCTATAACAACAGCTTCCAGGCCAGTATCCAGATGGCACCCTTTGAAGCCTTGTATGGCAGAAAGTGCAGATCTTTTTTGGCTTAGGATGATATCAGTGAGAGGCAAATGCTTGGACCAGAGATGGTAACGCGGACTGTTGAGGTGGTCAGACAAGTCAGAGATCATCTTCGAGTTGCACAAGATCGCCAGCGTCATTGGGCCAATTCCCATCGACGTCCCCTTGAATTCTCTGTCGATGACCATGTATTCCTTAGGATCTCGCCTACCCGTGGCGTTATTCATTTCGACGTACGGGAAAAGCTTAGTTCTAGGTATATAGGGCCATTCGACATCTTGGAGCGAGTAGGCGATGTGTCATATCGTCTCGCTCTTCCGCCGTCATTACGTGAGGTATATGATGTCTTCCATGTATCCCAATTGCGACGGTATATCCCGGATTCGAGTCATGTCCTTGAACATTCGGAATTGGTTGTTGGTACCAACCTTTCGTATGAGGAAAGGCCCGTATCCATATTGGACCGAAGAGAGAAGATACTCAAGAAAAAACTATCAAGTTAGTCCGTGTTGCTTGGGGTCATCACTCTTTGGGTGAGTCAATGTGGGAGCGTGAGGATGATATCCGATCACGATATCCCGACCTGTTTGACTCGTAAGGTATAATGTCTTCTTATGCCTTATGCCTTCAACTTCCTTGCTTGCATGAATGATTGCTTGATTGATTGCTTAGTTATAACTTGCCTGTGATTAGTATAGCTTGCTCGACATCTCTAGCCTCTTGATTAAATTTTGAGGATGGAATTCTTTTAAGGTGGGTAGAGTTGTCACCTCCGTTTTTCGTATACGTATTTCCAGCATACGAGTACGGAATCATGTCCAGTATTTTTATTTGTCTTGTCTTGCCAGCTGATTTTGATTTAATTTTGTTTAGGTTCATCATGGTTTAACTTGGTTTATTCTGGTTGGCTTGGTTTATTTTGGTTCTACATGCTAAACCCCCTACCTACCACCATCCCCCTTTATAACCCCACCTACTTTTCTCTCTTCATAAATCCTCATAATCTTCTTCTTCTCCTCCATTAAAAACCTCTCCCCCTCCATAGGCAAGTGCACCTTGCTCTCACTCAAGAACCAATTTTGATTGTTCCAATGGCTTTCTAGCATGATTCTCTTCCACTTTAGAACTTAGAATTTTTCGTTTGAAGCATGGATTTTTTGTAGATCTAAAAAATTGTCTTTTTTGGAAACTTGGAGTTTTGATCTATTTAACTTCTTTATTTGCATTTTTTTTATGGTTCCATGTGGTAAAGAATTTCGTTCTACCCATTTTGACCTAAGAAAGTCCGAATTTGGACTCCGGATGGAGAAATGGCGGAGTTTTGAAGTTTTCGGCCATGTTCGTTCTTCCTGGATCTGTCGGAAAGACGAACAGTGCACTGCTTGGGCGCATGGACCTGTCATGCGCCCAAAACATTCCCCCCCCCTCATGTGGGCTCATATCCTCCCTCTGGGCGCATAGGGTGCCACATGTGGGAGCATAGTTTTGTGTTGGCACATAAGCCTTCACGACTTGTCTCCTTGCATTCATTCACCCTTAGCCTTTGGTCACAAGGGTCCAACTCATGACTTGGGCACATAGGAAACCCCTCCTTGGGCACATAGTGTGTGCTCCCCCTCCTAGTGGGCGCATACTATGTAACCAGTGTGGGTGCATGACTTGGGTATGGCACATGGCCTTCACCCGTAATGCATAAACCCTTTCCCCATTCCTTGGCACTTAGCCATGCAAGTGCCTTGGCCATGTAGGCACCCTCATGTGGGCGCATAGCCACCCTCATGTGGGCGCATAAGTCCCCTTCACTTGGGCACATGGATGCCCATGATCCTCATGCTTTGGTTTTGCATATTTCGGCTTATCGCATCTTTTATGACTTGTGATTTTACGCGATTTTTTCGCTATTGATCTTCATGACACGACACGACTCATGCATGCCACGGCTAGGCATGGCACGACTCGATACGGCACGACTTGTGCAAGTCGCAGTACGACTTGGCACGACTTGGCACGATTAGCACGATTTTGTTTAATCGTGGCACGGCTTTCTACGTTTTTGCTAAATAGAAAATCGTGACACGACTTGTGCAAGCCGTGACACGTCTTAGCACGACTTGGCATATGTTAGCCTTTATGTAGGCACACGAAACCCCATGGACGCATAGCTTTGGGGTACACAATGATTTGACATTTTTTCTTTTGTCACGACATGTACTTTTTTCTATGTATGCTCTAAGCTATGTTGTCTTCTTTACATCGGTGGCCCATTGGGTGCACTCAGGATACGTTTTTTTTGCTTACATGATGATCTGATATGATCATAACCATGATATGTGAACACGAAATGATGAATGACATGTAATGAACCATGATGGCGGTCCGTCGTGGCGCATTCCTAACAAGTAACAAGTACAAGTAACATGACATGATAGTGGTCCGTCGTGGCGCACTCCAGACAAGTAACATGACATGATGGTGACCCGTTGTGGTGCACCCCTGACAAGTAACCTTAGCATATAATCCATAAACGCTGTTGCGACGGCTAACTTGACATGATAGTAAATTCTCTTCTTGAACACCGTGGGTGATTGTATTGAATGTGCTTGTATAAGCTACCAGTCTTGTCTCGCATCATGTCTAGGACATGTATCCCTGGTTACTACGGTCAGGGATTCATGCTGAATCTGACTAGGTTAATGACTAGATTGATCAAGTAGTTCATATAGAGAGATATTGACTACAAGCAATCCCGTTATCTGGGCGTCTTCTCTGATGGACTTGTAGCCTACCGTCGAGTAGGGCACATTTTCAGCCCATTGTCATGTAGGGCACTCCTTGGAATAAGTAATATGCACACTGTCATGTGTTGTACCTCAAGTCACCTAATAGGGTACATTTGTCTCCTGGACGATGTACCCACTATTACATGAACAAGGGATATTTGTCTCATGGGCGATGTATCCGCTACCAACTCTTAAAATGAACCTTGCGCCTGGTTAACCTGGATAGTCTGCAGGGCTTGTGGCCGTAGGAATATCGCATTGTATCTTGCTAGTAACTAGGCTTGTGATAATCCTAGCTAGTTGAAGTATCAAATCGTACTCTTGCTTGGCCGTAAATGTTGGATGGAGTCCCATCTTGTCTAGACCCAGTACATGGCTATCTGGACATGATTGTTTATGCTTAATTCTATCGATAATTGGTTAGAGGCTAAGTTCTGTTTAGGTGTAAGGGTTACAACCCCGGTCCTTGTTTGGATTACGGGTTGTAATTTGGTTACCGGAATAGTCCTTTAGTTATCTTATCGTTTATCACCCTGTTCTCTCTACTTATGTCTTATGTTATTTTTTTCTATGATTTTATGTGCTGATATGCTGGTTTTAGTTCTTAAGTGAAGCCTCCTTTGTGGCACTTGCTCTTCCTGGGGTCTGACCCAACTGGTTTTGTATGGCCAGATTTTGGAGCAGCTTCCGAGGATCTCCCAGCCTTCCTGCCATATGGTGACTACTTGAAGGAATCCTGGCAACGAGTGGGTTTTATTTTGCTCTTCCACTCTATTGTAAAAATATTTTTTGAGGCGTTTAGCCGCCGAGCAAGTGTTAGCTCGTTTGCAACTTTACTTACTGTCTGCCTACGGGCTGTAACATGATTGACAAATCCTAGGGTTGATCATGTATGACCTACACTCTTGCTAATCTTTATATTTTGTACGACTAGCTTCATGATCATCTGAATATGTAATATATGGGACGCCTTACTTTGTATGTCTAATGATCTACCATTATTACATTTACTTGCTTGCTTGAGATTGAGACACTAGGCTTGTTCTTGACCCTAAGAGACTGATGGCTTGTAGTAAACCCTCATACAATCTAGACAGCCGTAACCGTATTGCAAGGTGGAGATTCACTTTAACGTACGTAGCTGGCTGTGTCTATCCACCGCTCTCCAGTATTCTGGTTCTGGGGCATGATAAGTATAGTCACCAGTAGTAGAAACCCAACCGAGTCTGATTGGAGATCCCAAGAAGCAGGTTCAATGGGTAGGAACAAGCTGGACTAGGTGACTATTATGGAACACTGACCTGAGATTAAATTCTCTTTAAAATAAAAGCCCAGGAGGCTGTACATGTGTACATTCATACTCCATCCCTATGGTGACAGTGTTCCTTGTGTGATATGGATAGGATGAGTTTAAACTCTTAATAAGTCCAAGCATGATATGCATGGTTGATTCCTATCACCAATCCTTAAGGACTTACATATGAGAGGTCGTGAGGGCTGCGACTATAGGACAGGACAATCCTAGACAACTCTCATGAATGTGTAAAAGTGCGCATGGCCAACCAAACGTGCCACCCGATAGACCCAAGTACCTCTAGCGTCCTATGTGTGCTATTTTTCGAGTTTGGTTCAAGAAGACTGATTCAAGGCATAGTCCATCAAGCTCTTATTCAGACAAAGACAATAGTCACTACGTGAGATTCAAGGCTGTAGTCCATCTCATTTATGCTTAGTATACAACTGCCCAAAAATTCTCTTATTCTTGTCTTACTTTCTTTCCTCCTATCACCTCTGAGGTTGACCTTTTGGGGGGGGGATTGTTAGCCGATTGTGTTCCCACACACAATGAGCTGTGCAAAAGCTCAACTCCTTTATACATCTTAGTCCCACATCGGACAATTTAATGTCCTTCACTATTCATATATTTCCTTTCCCCATCTTGTTTCATTAAACCATTGAGTGGGAGCCCCATGGGCCACACGCGCGCGCCGCCGCCGCCGCCCGGCCCGGCTCGGCTCGGTTCTGTTCGACGCGCGTAACGGGTGAGGGTACGTGCCTACGTCTGCGGACGCCGAATGTCGATTCGATTTTCTCTTCGGGTTCGGGTCGAGATCCTAAAAGATTTTTTGCTCCTTTCTAAATATTCTAACCGTTACAAATTTTAAATTCCATAACGTTCACTATTCAAATTCGGTTCAGGTTCAATGAACTATGTGCTGAAAAACTTTTTGTAACGTTCATTTTAATTAACTCATTAAATCTGTCATTATTCTCCTACGTTGGAAAATGCCTATATATACCTAGTCTCATTCCTTCATCATTTTTACACACAGAAAATTATTTCCTCTCTGAAATTCTCTTCTTCTCAAGATCGTTGCTATTCTTTGTTCTTGCTCTAGGCGGAGCTAAGTCGGGGTCATTCTCTCGACGTCGTGTGCGGCAACGAGATTCCGGTGGAGCGGAGATTTTACCACTATGAGCGTTCGGATACTGTCTGCACATAGATCCGAACTATCTCTTAGGACAGTGCTTCGTGCGCGACTTCCTCGAAGGTCGGTAACTTTTTATTTTTTTGTTTTGTTACAGATTTTAATCCGAAGATTTTGAAGAAAATTCTAACAATAACTACACCCTACTTGGTCAACACATTTGTATCTCTTGTAAGTTAAGTGGTCATAATCCATATTTATAGACCCGAGTCAAGAAGGCCAACTACTTGGTCACATTTGTATCTCCACCAATTGCGCTGCTAAAACAACATATATTCATCCACATGGTCACGTTCAATCAAAGTTAATGCACCAACATGCATATATGCCTTTGTTTTAAATGCATCCACATGGTTGAGACTTCACCTAATTAACCCCCAATGCCTTAATTTCTACTACTGTCTTCTTCATCAGATATGCACATAGATATTTAAGCCACCATGTATCCATAGCCAGCCACCTAGTGGCACGGAAACTATGGTAGATAATTATATTTAAGAAGAAGAATAGTTGCCGTCAGCCATTTGATGTGGGCTATTCTTGTTCAGTTGGATTCTCAGGTAACTGAAGCACATAGAAAAATGGCCGCGATCTGAGCTGGCATGAAACAAATAGGATATTTTGTGCATGAAAACTCAACGGCTAGGAGCGCCGTGCAGACGGTCGAGAACCGGCACCATTCTAACACGGGTATAAACGACGACGGACCACGCGGCCCGTCATGCGGCGTCCAATGGGCGTCGGAAAGACGTCGTAAGGACGTCGTGCGCATAGAAGGGTGGCTGGATGGCATCGGCTGTCATAGGCGTCGTGAAGACGTCGGGGACGCCTTCGACGTCGTGGGCGATGCGAGGCGTTGAGTTGTCGGCGTCGAAAGACGTCGGCCGTCCCGTGAGGCTCGGGAGCGCGTGGAGTGCGCGAGGCGTACGGTGGGACGATGATGAAAAAGTCAGTGCGAACAAGATCTGCACTAAGAGTCCGAAACAATATGACGATCGACTAAAAATCGTGTACGAAAAGATACGATTCAACTGAATCCGCACGTACTGAAAAAAAATAAAAAATAAAAAGGCGACTACTACCACTTGCACATCACAAGCGTTTGTTTAACTCAGTTTGACCAGATGGAAGTATAAAACAAATTTTCTTTCTGGCCTGTGAGGCTGTGGGGAGCACCTGGAACATCTTTCAGCAGAATCTTTGTTGCTTTCTTGAGATCATGTGATTAGCAGTAAAGTGAGGAGTCCCTTTCATTATGCATACATAAATGAAGTAATGCATGGATGGGGATGCAGAAGTATACGTTATAATATGCTTGTGGCATTCATTTTCACTACTTCAAAATATATAATAGACATGGAGGAGAGACAATTTAGGGAGGAATATCCTAAAGAAAGAAACAAGAGAGTGGATGGACGTTCTTCTTCTAGACTCTTAACAACAAATTTAACTGTATATTGTTGGAATTATTCAATAATTAAGAGATCACACATGTAAAATTAATTGTGTTTGGGCTATCTAAATAATTAAATCAAATTAAAGTGGTCTGTTTGAAAATTGGTTTAAGGGCATAATTGTCATGAAATTAATGTGTAGATACCGGAGATAATTCTAATTTGATGAGGGGCCAAATTAGAAATATAAAAACATATAAATATATGTATTCATTAGGGTTATAGTCCCCAACTTATACGGCCACCAAAAGAGAGGTTTCTCTTTTTCTCTTCTGCATCCCGGCCCCATCAACAGAAAGAGAGGGACAAAGGATTCGGGTTCTCTTTGTCATTAAGCGTCGTAGCAAGTTGGAAGATCGAACCCATAAAAGGACGACCGCTTCAAGATCCATCAAGCCTAGCAATGGATTCAGGAACGCTTCCGCAATTTATATTGGTCTTCATCTCATGAATCAACAGGCGTTATATAATTTCTAACAAGTGGTATCAGAGCCATCATATTTTATTTATGAGGTCGAAGTTTTGAATCTAATTTTTTATTGTTGTTCTGGAACCCTATAATTTAATTTAGGGTTCCGATTGTTCGATCAAAGTTTTATTTTAATGATCCGTCAAAGGAAGTACAAATTAGGTCAGCACATGCAAATTCGGATCTTGTGTTGTTGGTAAATTATATTCAGATCTAAACATTCACATCATGCCTACAGTTTATGGAAAGATAGGGTTCGGTTGTTAAAAAAAAAAAAAGAGATATTTGGTGGCCGTATAATAATAGGATTGCTTCTAGCTATCCTATTATACACATATGGTTAAGGCTCACCATTACAGTTGGATTCAGCACAAAGGGAGATCCATCGAGTCATTTCTTGAATCCGAATTTTAGAAGTAGGAATGTAGTGCTATGCAAATGCAATAGTGCTGCTTTGGTACTTTTGAAAAGAATCCAATGGTGCTTGAGTTATGACGTATTGAAATGTACGATATACTTCAATATATTTTGGTATCATAATTTTCTTCTAGATGTTATGCCAACAAAAGTTTTTAGTGATACTAATTAGAGTAATCCTAGAGTAATGATACTGATTGATTAACAATTGCTTTTGTTGGTTGCTTAATTGTATCAGGTTATGATAATGTACTTCTAATAAAGTACATTTTTTAATTAAACAGATTTAGTATAATTTGTTTTAGGCATATTTACGGAATCTTGATAGTATTCATAATTTCTGTACAATAATGATCTCTCAATAAGATATGGAGACATGTGATGATGACGGTATAAATTTTCCATTTATTAAATATGCATGAATAGTTTATTGCTGGACATGTGATAATATGGAATGCATATTTTAAGTCATGCAAAAGATTCACAAGCTTATCATGTAGTAGATAAATTTTTGGTGTAATCTTTATAGCTTATTTAGTGTAATCTTTTGATGCATATATTCAGTACAATATAATCTGTTGATTATTGATTATTTAAATTTAAATATGCATGTACATAAGGTTTTGGACATGATTCAGTTTTGTAAAATTTAGTCAACATTCAAATTTTTAGTGCCTTTTGTGACTAGCAATAGTCGTCTAATATTCTAAATAGACACATTGAAACAAGATGTCGCCAAAGTGACCTCTCTTGCGTAGATAGTCTATGAGGGATGTTGGATGTTTGTGTGTGTATATTCATGCGGGTATTAGTCGGCCCAAAGGAAGGTTAATACTTGGCCGAATTGTACACATATTTGTGGTGATAAATGTGTGACAATTGTAAGGTTTACATGTGAATAATAACCCGATCTAAAGATATGCTTATTATTTGACATGACTTATTGTCAACGTTTGATCATTACACCAAAAAGTACCACTTGCAGTTAATATCACTGTCCAAAGACTTGATATTAATGATGTACTAGGTATCTTGAGATGTGGTTCACCATTATTTAAATTTGTTTGACTATATTTTACTCTTTGGTTATTAATTAGAGCATGTCTGTTTTTTGTTGCTTTGTTCTCTTTACAGTTAATGTTGCTATAATATCTGTCAATAAGAATTTAATTTTTATGTTTAATGGGATAAACTTTAAGGACAAAAAGAAAAGGAATACAGTAGCTGCTAAGGGTCCATCTCAAATGAAACAACAATATAAAACTAAGGGTTGTTTCTTTTGTGACAAGCCAGGACACATAAAGAAGAAATGTACAAAGTACCACGCATGGCGTATAAAGAAAAGTACATTTTCAAATTTGGTCTGTTTTGAGGTTAATTTAGATTTAGTACCTAAAAACACGTGGTGGTTAGATTCTGGTGCTACTACCCACATTAGTGTTTATAGATAAAGTTGTCTGAGCTACCGAAGCAATTGATGGTGAAAGATACATCTATGTGGGTGACGGCAAATCGGTAGAAATGAAAGCAATATTACATTTTAGGTTATTTTTAGGAACCGATTATTATTTGGATTTGATAAACACTTTTATTGTACCGTCTTTTAGACAAAATTCAGTTTCAGTTTCCTTAATGGACAAATCTGGTTATCATTGTTCATTTGGAAATAATAAGTTTAGTCTATCTTTAAATCCAAATATTATTGGTAACGGTTCCCTTAAGGTTTATGATAACCTATACTCATTTAAAACTATTGTATCTTATAATAAATCTTGCAAGTGGAGTCATGTGGTACTAAATGTAAAATTAACAATAAATATTTTTAGTCTCATTATGACATAAGCGATTAGGTCACATCTCTAGAAATAGAGTTAAAAGATTTGTGTCTGATGAGATTTGGATTTTATTGACTTTATAGACTTAATGTCTATATTAATGTGTAAAGAAAATACAGACCAAAGTTAAATTGTAAACAGCTACTTTATTGGCTATGCTGACAGATCGATGGGTTAATAATTATATGGTCCGACATAAATGAATTTTTTTGAGACGAGAAGTGTAATATTTTTTGAGGATGTTGAGTTTCGGGGAGAAATAAAGTCAAAGACATTATCTTTGAGGAGGAATCGATTGTGATTCCTACTATCACTTTTGACGATGTACAGGATTTTGTACATGTCATTGATCAAGAAGTGAATTCGGAGCCTCAACAAGATAATGTTGAATTACCTCTACAAGTCGTTGTTGAGATACCTTGACAAGATAATGTAACGGCACACCATTCAAGATAAGGTAATTACTTCTGAGGAACAAACTCAACAACCTCAAGAACCGGTAATGTTAATATGGTTCACAAGAGAAAGGAGAAATATAATTTCGGATAATATTGTCATATTTCTCTAGGAACGTGAGAAAAACTATTGAATACTGGAAGGTGATTCAATCATCTTCCGTCAGGCCATGGAAAGTTCCAACTCTTAAAAGTGGATTGAGGAAATAAATAAGGAGTATAAGTCTATGCATGACAATAAAGTTTAGGAACTTGTCACATTACCAAAAGATACGAAGTTTATTGGTTGAAAATGGACATTTAAAACCAAGAAAGATTCGAAAGGATAATGTGGAGAGGTATAAAATACGTCTTACAGCCAGTGACTTTACTCAAAAGTTAACGATTGATTTTAAAGAGACTTTCTCTTCGGTATCTTTGAAAGACTCTTTTAAAACAATCACAGCACTTGTTGCACATTTTGATCTTGAGTTACATTAAATGGATGTCAAAATTGTGTTTCTCAATGGTAACATCGACGAAACAATTTATGGTGCATGCAGAAAATTTTGTGTCGAAAAATCCAAAGAATATGGTTTGCAAATTGACAAAATCTATTCATGGACTCAAGCAGGATTCTTGTCGAAGGTACTTAAAGTTTTACCAGTGATTATCTCGTTTGGTTTTTGAGATAAACACTATTAAAGATTGTGTATATCACAAGTTCAGTGGGAGTAAACAATTTCTTTAGTTATATATGTTGATGGCATACTGCTTGCCAAAAAAATGATATGGGTATATTGTACGACACTAAAAAATTCTACCAAATAACTTTCAGAAGAAATATTTTGGTATCGTTTCTTTTGTATTAGGAATCCAGATATACCGTGATCGTTCTCGGAATATTCTTGGATTATCACAAAAGATTTATATCAATAAAGTGCTTAAAAGATTTGGCATACAGGAACGCAAACAAGTGACAACCCTTTCGTTAAAGGAGACAAGTTCAGTCTCAGTCAAGTGCCCTAAGATTAGCCTTAAAATTAAGAAAATACAATAGATTTTCCATTCATGACCAGTTGTAGGAAGTCTAATGTATGCTCAAGTATGTATGCGATAGGATATTGCGTACATATTCAGATGTTAGGCAGATATTTTAAGCAAATATGGATGGATCATTGGGTAGCAACCAAACTACTTAAGTAATTAATAGAGAACAAGAAATTATATGCTCTTTGTAGGAGATCGGATAATTCTGATCATAAGGTATTCTGACTCCGATTTTGTTGGATGCCAACACAGCAGGAGATCCACATCAGGTTATGCTGACTAATGGAGATATATATTTGGATGAGTGTCAAACATGCACTCATAATTTCTTCCACCATGACAGCAAGGTTTATAACATGCTGTGGGACATCTATTCAGGGAATATATTTACAAAATTTTGTCACAAGGCTGCGCCTATAGTACGGTGTTGAAAGACCACTAAAATTATGGTGTGACAATAAATCAGCAGTAATGTATTCCAATAACAACAGAAGCTTGTATAAGTCAAGGATATTGACATAAAGTTTTTAGTTGTGAAGGAAAGAATTCAGAATGGTTAAAGTGTCTATATAGCACATTATGACAAACTCCATGTTAGCGGATCTTCTCACAAAAGTATTATCACCCATGGTCTTTCATGAGCATACTGCTCATATGGGTGTTATCTCAATTATGTATATGGCAATATAGTGAAAGTTTGTATTTTATGTATTTGGGTGCTATTTGGTTTTGGACATATTTATGTATTAAAGTATTTTGGATATTTATCTGATCAGATATATGAAAATTCAGTTCATTCTGTTTTCATTCTGTTAAAGTATTTATCTCACTAAAGTTAAGGAGGACCAGTTGAAAATAGACATGTATTGATCAAATTGCGTGTAATTTTTATGTTACGCATCCATGATTGATCTATGTCGTTTAGCTATATTGGTATATGTGACCATTGATAGTTTAGTTACGCTATATGTGACGAATGCCGCTTTGATCCTATGTTGATATGGATAATGGACGAGATTGTCCGAATATACCCTAAGGATTAAGATAGCAATTTATGAGCTCACTAAGGTTAACACAATTATAAGGTTACATATGTGGCCCAGTGGGAGATTGTTGAAATTATTCAATAATTAAGGGGCCACACATGTAAAATTAATTGTGTTTGGGCTATCTAAATAATTAAGCCAAATTAAAGTGGTCTATTTGAAAATTGGCTTAAGGGTATAATTGTCATGGAATTAATGTGTAGATACCGGAGATAATTCTAATTTGATGAGCGGCCAAATTAGAAATATCAAAACATATAAATATATGTATTCATTAGGGTTATGGTCCCCAACTTATACGGCCACTAAAAGAGAGATTTTCTCTTTTTCTCTTCTGCATCCCCATCAACAGAAAGAGAGGGACAAAGGATTCAGGTTCTCTTTGTCATTAAGGGTCGTAGCATGTTGGAAGATCGAACCCCATAAAAGGACGACCGCTTCAAGATCCATCAAGTCTAGCAATGGATTCAGGTACGCTTCCGCAATTTATATTTGGTCTTCATCTCATGAATCAACAGGCGTTATATAATTTCTAACATATATATTGTAGTATCATATATACAACAAATCAATTAAATTATGATATCAAAATTCACTTTAAGCACCACCCTCAACTTGCTACGATACATGCAAAATTAAGAGATGAAGACAGGTAGAAGAACAACTTGTACATATTGTTTTAGGGTGTGTTTGGAAACATTTTTTTTGGCAGGAAAAGAAAATTTTAAGGGGAAGAAAAACGAAGGAGAGTAAAATGAGAGAAAAATTTATGTGGGTCACACTAAAAAAAATTCTATAGCGGAAGAAAAAGAGAGACCAGAGGAATTTTTTTAAATTTTATTCAAATACCGGTCAAAAGCTAAACATAAATGATGATTTGAAAAAAAAAAAAAAATCTTCTTGGCATTAAGTCTCCTTCGGAATTCACATTTAAAATTTATCAATTGATTTAATGTCCCCTTCATTGTAAATCCAATATATAATTAAATCATTTATAAATATTGTGTCGACTTGTAGGTAGTCCAACAGAAAGCCGAGAGGCATGGGGCCGTGGGCTCAGAATGTGGGCTGGTTCTTTGGAATGACTGAAAAGAAGACAACAGATGGATCCACAATAGCATAACACAAAGATGATGAAGCTCAAAGTGTCATACTATCTACTTGTCTAGTTCCTGCTCTTTTTTTAAAAATTAAGATAAAAAATCTTTATAATATACTAGTGTCTGCGCACACGCGTTGTGTCTGCAACGTTTTTTTTTTTTAAATTTTACAACAATTGTATGATTGTCCTTGTCAATTTAAATTTTTTTACAATTATATGATTGAACATGTCAAACATACATTTCGTGTACAATATTTTTTTAAAAAAATTTATCAAAATTGTGTGATTGTAGGTGTCAAATCTTTGGAGATATGGAACTTCATTAATATAATTTTTTGTAATTTAAACCCTTGCATATTCTAAATATAATATTTCTAAATTTAAAATCCAATTCATAAGTTAAACTATAATCAATTAATTTATACTCGATCTTATCAACTTATTTTATTTAAATTATATTTTAAACGATAACTAATATAATTTTTTCAAACATATAGAAGTTCAAAATTCCTCCTATATATATATTCAAAATATATTTTTTTAAATTTAAAATTCAATTCATAAGATAAACTATAATCAAGTAATTTATACACTCCCTTATCAACTTAGATTATTTAGATTAGATTTTATGATATAAGTATAGATATTGGATTAGATCTTATCTCTCTTATCAACTTAGATTATTTTGATTAGGTTTTAAAATATAAGTAACATTATATTTATATTTAAATTATAAAACAGATTTGGTTAGATTTTCAATCCTATGTATTTTTCTTCCCTCCTTTTCATTCTTAAAATATGATGACATCTTTCTTTTTCATACATAAATACGAAGACTATTATATTTAGGTAATATCAAAATAACAGATGTTATGATTATATAAAATTTAGAATTATGTTTAAATTACGAATTATATATATTTTAAATAATAGATTTAATCAAATTATGGATTATGTCTAAACTTGCAGATTATATCTCAACTAAGTACTTTAAGTACTAAATTATAAATTTTAGAAGTGTAAGAAAAAGAAAGAAGTTCTAAATTATAAATTTTAGATATGCAAGTAAACAATAAGAAAAAAAAAGATCAAAACAATGATGTATGATTAATATCTCTACTACTTATGTATGTTGATTAATATAGGCCAATATCAATCTTTTAAATACATAAACATCCATTATTTTTAAAATTCCATACATACGTAGAAAATTATATTAGGTAAATATTAAAATTACAAATGATATGATTATATTAAAATTTAGATTTATGTTTAGGTTATCAATTAGATTATGTTGGATTATGTCTAAACTTACATGAGATTAATCTCAATTAATTACGAAAATATAAATTTTAGATATGTAAGAAAAGGAATTATATTTTAAATAATAGATTTTTTATTTAAATTATATTAGATTATGTCTAAACTTGGAGGAGATTAAATCTCAATAAAGTTCGAAAATATAAATTTTATATATGTAAGAAAAAGGAAAGAGATCAAACAGTGATGAATGATTAATACCAACTACTTATGTCTGTTGACTAATATAGGCCAAACCAATCTTTGAAATACTTAAATATCCATTATTATTTAATGTAATCCAATATTAATCTTTTAAATGTTTAGTTAATTATTCATTATTATTTAAATATTTACTTAAATATCCAAAGACTTTTTTTAAAATATTTACTTACATATCCAAAAGACTTTTTTTTCATGAAGGCTGCACGTACCTGTTCAATAATTTAGATTAGTGTGATGCAGTTAGAAAATATAAATATCCAAAAGACTTGGTTTAATATAATCGAGAGGTTACAACCGATTTAATAATTTAGATAACTTAGTTTAGTCTGATTCAGTTAGAACCAAAAAAATTGTTTAATAATTTAGATTAATGTGATGTAGTTGAATTTTTTTTTTTCAAAATGTTCTCTTTAATGATAAAGAGTAGGGAAGGGGAGAGAGAGGTTGAGACTGTTTTAATAAATATCTATTATCATCTAAATGTTTACGTAGATATCCAAAAGTTGTTTTGTTAGAAAAAGGATCAGAAAAAAAGAAAATGTGGGAGAGTGGTTACAACCGGTTGTGAAACCCGCAAATTCGATTTTATTATTAAATTATTGGATTTCGACTGCTAGCATAGTCTTAGATTGTTATTGGTTATTATTATTATTATTATTATTATTAGTATTAGTATTATTATTATATTAGTCGGATCAGAAAAATATTATTTTTAAAATTAATTATTGGATTTTGTTTGTGGCCTGTCCCCGATCACGTGTCCGGGGTCCGACCCCGATCTCGAACCAGGCCCCGTTTTTCGAACCCACCCTTGATTTTTCCATTAAAACCTAAAATTATATATATATATATATATATATATATATATATATATATATATATATATATATATATATATATATATATATATATATATATATATATATATATATATACCCTATGGTTGGTTTAATAATTATTATTATTAAAAAAATATAAAACAAAACCTATTTTTGTCCCCACTCGGCCAGGACCTGTTCCCTCTTTTGACCAGCTCACCCACTCACCCTATATTTCCCTACGTACACAACGTTTCCCATTTTTTTTCTCTCAACCTTCACTACTAAAATATGATCTATTAGCGACGTAATTTAGCGACGGCATAAAATGCCGTCGCTAACTATAGAATATAGCGACTCCTTTATATAAACATCGCAAAACATCGCTGACTTGCGACGTTCAGCGACAGGAGTTAAATTACGTCGCTGAATAGCGACGTTCAGCGATATATTATTAAAATATGTCGCCATCTATTAAAATTTTGCGACGGTTAGCGACGGCCGCTCTTGACGTCGCTAACATTTTTACTTAGGGCACAGCGTTTCATTTTTTTTTCCCACTCGAAAATTCTAATTTTTACTCGAGTTCCCCTTCCCTCCCCCCCCGGCGACTCCCTCCCACCCCCGGCGACTCCCTCCCCCTCGGCGACCCCTACCCCTCCGGCGACTCCCTCCCCCTCCGGCGACCCCTACCCCCCCCCCCCCCCCCCGTCGAGCTCCTCCTCCTCGAGCTCAGGTAAACCCTAACCTAATTAACTTCTCTCCCTCTTCCTCCTCCTCCTCCACCCCGCACACACCCACTGTCTGTGCAGTTGTTTGGACACTGACACGACCCTTGGACACATTTGTATGCACACAAACACATACGACCCCTCTTGACATGTTTTGGGTTTTATTTAGGTTGTGGGGTTTGGCAGTTGAAATGCAATCTCAGGTTTTCCTGAGATTGAGTTTGGAATTTCTGAGATACAAGGTTGGGTTTAGTTTGTTGACTGTGAGTTGAGTTGGGAGTTTGAGTTAAATTGAATGTTTAGAAGTTGTTGGTTGTATACTTAGTTTCCTGAGATATATGTATGTGAAATAGAAATATGTTGGCTTGGTATATTTAGTTCATATATGCAGAGTAGTGATATATAGCTGAGATTATATATGCATGAGATTCATGTGGGGCAAGGTTATGATATATAGGAGCTTGCTATATTTGGATTTGAGAGGATATATATATATATATATATATATATATATATATATATATATATATATATATATATATATATATATATATATGACCGGCGGTCCTATCTCAATGGGTTAGGACGAGTGGCTCCCAGTGGGGAGGTCGTGAGTTCGAGCCCTTGCGGGTTCACGCTCCCACTCACTCCACTCGGGGTGGCTCGGCGGCCATTTGGCCGCGGCCTCGAGCGGGGGCGCTGGTCAGGGCAATGATGAATTGGCCTGTGTGATGCGGCGTATCCGCAACGTCGGAGGCCTGTCGACATAGTGCCACGAACTGAGCCCGGAGGAATATATATATATATATATATATATATATATATATATATATATATATATATATATATATATATATATATATATATATATATATGTTACATATGTGCTTGACCTAGTGTACCTTAGTCTATACCCTGATATATCTATAGGATTACCTAGAAATGAACCCAATAGGCTAATTGAACTTGTGGACTAGAGTTTGACCAAAACCCTAGCTAGTAAGTCTACTGTAGCTCCCCTTCCCGAAAATTTGGGAATATTTTATTTTTAATTATTCGAATGGTGATTTTTAGATTTTGTAAATAAATATTATTTCATTTTATGTGGAAGACCTACTCTAGAAACTAGATTTTATTAGGGTCTTTGAGAGTTACAGATAGATATATATATAGAGACTTATATATATTCGTATATACATGTCGTAGATATACAGGTGTATGTGTGTCTGTGTATATAAATATATACATATATATGTGTGTATGTATATAAATGATTAAATAGATAATTTTCATATAGGTATATATATACATATTTAATTATATAAGCATAGAAATATATATTCAAAATTTATTTATGTATATACATAATACATGGCATTTATATAAATGTGTATAAGTGTTTTCGTATATAAATAGATATATATATATATATATATATATATATATATATATATATATATATATATATATATATATATGAGATAGAATAGAAATAAGGAAAGAGATAGAAAAGAAAACAAAAGAATTAGATAAGAAGCAGTGGCAGCCCAGTTGGGCCCGGCCAGCAACCGACCCAAGCAATTCCAGCTTGGGTATTCAACACCACTTGAACCCGAGAGAGTAGAAGCAAACCCGACCCCGTATAACCAAACGCATATATATCAGAACGAGAGAGAGGCAGGGAGAAAGTGCAAAACCCTAATCCCGAACCGTGCCGACCCCTGCGCGTCCTTTCCCCGTACGCGCGCGGCGGAGAGCCACCGCCGGCAAGGCAAGGCCGACGGTCACGCGCGAACCAGCGCGTCGGTACAGCGACAGCAGCAGACTACTGGCGGCGAGAGCGACTTCGTCGCGGGTTCTCGTCGCGCACACTCGATCGTTTTGCGATCCATCAACTCTGGTACGATCCCGACATGACCCCCTCCAAGTCTGTTCTTTTACTTCGTAGATAGAGTCCCTCGATCGCTCGTAAGATCGATCCAAAGTCGATCGAAAACCTGCTTAAACCAGGATACGAAACAGCCCCAACACCCAGTTTAGAAGCCGATTTCTGGATAACAGATTGTCGAACATAAAAATCTAATTGAAGACAATCCTAGACAACATATAGGGCTTTGATTCCCTTTTTGTAGAATCGGATTTCGTCGACTCTGCGTCGAGAAATCAAATCCCGAAGTTTGCCGAAAACCTGTTTTAAAAATTGGAAAATCGCTCCACACGACGTGCGTCCCGCCATTTCGGGCGACGTGGTCGCGACCTGTAAGCATCAAAAGCTGCGTAACGGCTTCATGGTCGTGTGGGCTTTGACGGAATTCAAATTGGTCGCGTGTGCGCGACGAATTTGATGCGTATCCGTCAAAATTCCCCGTATCGTGCACTTTGCAAATTCTCCAATTACTTTGTGCACGTTCGTCAGATCGAGACGAAACTTGCGCCAACAGAACCGTATCATTTTTCTGGTCCTGTATGCCAAGTTTGGTCCAAATCTGAGACAGTCGAATCGAACGTCGTTTTGCGGGCCCCACGGTCCCACTCAACGGGCGATTTTGTGCACGGCCTGCCGGAATCCAACTTTGGACATACGGTTGGGTTCGTATAGGAAAACTGGATCCGTAGACATGTAGTTTAACGACTTTAGAGACCGTTGACTCTGGCACGCTTTTCGGTGCAAAGCGGGTCCAACGGCGGACATCGTTTTTGCCTAAAATTACCATTTTGCTCCTGTGTCCAGAATTAGATTTAAGGACAGGCAATCCTAGCTAATTTGACCCTTCTGGACACGTTGGTGATATTTGTTTTAGCATCCGACAATGTTTGTAGATATTTTCTCTAGGTGTCACCATTAGTTGGTCAATGCTTATATTTCCGTAATTCGGAATTAGTACAACCTCATAGTTTAATACTTAGGGACTAGAATTGATCCTCCTTTGACCAGGTTGACTATATTAACCAAAAATCAACTATAGGTCAACCATTGGCTTAGTTTGACCCGGATTGAACTAGAATTTGACTTTAGTTGACCTAGTGGACTTGTTGATTGGACTTTGACCTAGAAGGACCTAGAACTTTCTAGAATGTACTGTAGATTACTTTTATTTTATGTTAGACTCTTTTGTGATTTGTGATTGCTCTAAATAGGACACTGTGACTCCAGTTGGACATCTACACTTATCAGCGGCTTGGATTACCAGGCGAGTACAGTTTATTGTCTGCATTTCGATATTGATCTTTACTATATTTCATTGATTAGTCATTGGTTATGTGATATTTTTATACTCTATTATAAATTATTGAGTCGGGAATGAGAAGTACCAAGGATGTGTGATCAGACCGTAGACCTTGTAGATCTCGTAGACATTATAGATCTTGTAGACCTTGTTTACTTTCACGCAGTAGATCTTGTAGACCTTGTTTACTTTCATGCAGTAGATCTTGTAGACCTTGTTTACTTTATGCAGTAGATCTCGTAGACCTTGTTTACTTTATGCAGTAGATCTCGTAGACCTTGTTTACTTTATGCAGTAGATCTCGTAGACCGTGCGGTGTAGTACCCCAGACCGATTACATATCAAAGGTACTTCTAACGGTAGAAAGTATATTGGTCTATTTTTTACTATTGATTTTCTCACAGCTTTACTGTTATTTTCAAAACTCATGATTGATGCCTAACCTTTGTCTTATAGTCATTTCTTTATTTGAAATTGCATTCAGTGAATTGTGCTCGTTTCATTCCTGACTGGAAACCAACATTTTCAGGTTAGCCATGGATTCACTTAGCTTGAGAAGTGACGGGGGATACTTGCAGACAAAAGCCTAGAGACTAGCTAGATAGTTGAGTTGTAGTCATACCTTTATTTGTACAAGTTTATATTCTTCTACAAATGTAAAACTTGTAATCTTTGTAAGTTAAATTAATTATGTGAATGAGCATTGTTTGTGATTTTGATCTTCATGGCCGTGACAGCGTTCTACTGCCGATACTGCGGCATAGGCTGGCTTGGACACGTCTCGTATCCGTTAAAAAAAAAATGGGTGCGGGTCGTGACAAGTTTTTGTGGTGGCCCATGCAGGTCAGTTTTTACAAAATATTGCGAACTCGTGATGGTACGTTAGTCGTACTATTGCGAGCCTGCAACTAGAAAATGCTCATTCACGAACGAGAATTAATTTAATTTGAGAGAATGACTAGGACTAGGAGTCCCTTATACCAATTTACCGATGGGTAGTCTAGGCCATGCAATGTAGATAAGGAGTTATTAATTTTGATAGAATGTCAGATTCTTACAAGTACACTATTACCTCTTGATATGACGATATGATCCAATGTAGATAGGTTATTCACTTGGTGAGACAGGGCTTTCTAGAATTAATGGCCTAACCTTGATGACTGTGCAATTCCTTCTCTTTGCCCCTAGATATCACCCTCATATCTTAGTCCAATTGCCTATTTAGTTTCTATTTTGCCTAAGAATTATTATTTTTATGTTATCCTTAGACGAACCTCGAGTTAGTTTCAACTCAAAGTTTTTCCTCAATGGTTTGGATATACATGAAATAGATACTAGAATGGTTGTAACTCTTTTCCTCGGTTTGTTCCTCCATGTTCATCTTTTATTCTAAGGATTATGACTGATGGATACTTACACTTCATTTCATAGCCAGTTGTTTGAATCTCTAGGAGCTCATGAATTTTTACAGATATAGTTAAAGGAATATCAGTTAACTCATAATGGCAGGACAGCAGCGCATTGTCGCCATTTATTTAAATTAGGGAGACTATGTGTTCACTGCCGCCAGCAGCGCACTGGCAAGGCACGATCCTTAGAGTTGGAATAGTTTAAGAGAATATAGGTTATAGAATATTGCTAAACTATAACTAGTGATCTTCTTTGACCGTAGTCATCCTTGTGTCCATATAAGGTAGAGTATCGGATAGCATATCACCCTGAAATCACGAATCCAAGAGTTTGCCACAGTACGAGTATACGGGCGAGGCATAACTCTCGGTGAAATGACTTCAGACATGATTACAAGTTTAAGATACTATGGAGGATAGGTCAATGCCATATATGTTCCGTAAGACCCAAGGCCAATACTAGTGGAAGTCTTGCAGGATGGATAGCATATCTTCCAATCCAGTATTCCGTGGTCCTTGTGATCTATTGACGAAGTAATTGACTGACACTAATAGGTTACCTGGAATATAGACGTCGGAAGTCCATAACCCATTAGTTGACCAAGTCCTTGTGGATAAGAAGATAGTAGGAAGACCGTATAAGCAAGAACACCGGGTAAGGTTGATTCTTGCAAAACTCGAACTATTTGTACATTCTTTCAAAAATCTCGCATACTTGTATTTCGACTATCTTGACCAATGCTGCTACTACAGCCTAGTTTTGCAAGCTTACTCTGTTCTCGAGCTTGATTCAAGACATATGTTTAGTGGGGACGCCTGCTAACATATTGTCTAATCAGAATCAGTGTATTATGGTCTGATCAACCATGATGCATTTGGTTCGCACTTCATTTAATTATCTTACGTGGATTGAGATGTAGAGGTATCTAGGATCTCATCCGCGACTGTATTGACAATTCCACTTGAATTATATGTTCGCCCTTGAAACACGACATTATATTCAGTAACAACTCCCTTGAATTCTTTATTGTTTTTATCTTTCACCGATTTGGAAAGACGAAAGCTCGTGATGGTAGAGAGATACAGAGTATTCCCATGGCTATGATAATGGTAGGCACAAGTGTAGCTACCATCGGCCGGTCATGTGATTGAGTTACTCATTCTCCCATCGACCCTCAAACTACTATTGAGACTTTCGAGCTATCTAAATTTGAGAATGATTAGGGTTTTACCTTTAGTCAGAACGCCAACCTAGGAGACTATCTATTCTCAAGAAACCAAATATTGTGAGTCTCTAATTAATTATTGGAAGCTTGCCTTAACTAGCAACCCTTAAGCCTTAAACCAACCCTTCCTCGACCGAAGCCCACAGTTAGACATGAGATGAGTGGACAATAGGGTAATCATTTACCGTAACACTCATCCCGAGATTGGTTTCCAACAAATATTACTCTAGTTATGTAAATTTTATTATTAAGACCTAACTAGTGTTGGAACACCACAGTCACTAGCTTAGCCAATACCATAGCTTAAATATCCTGTCATCTTATGACCTACCAGTTGTCAACAACAATACATGGTCACTACAATTCTTGTGACAATAGTATGGCAGGTTGACACCAATAGAGATTCACCAACTCAGTTGATAGAATTCTCTTCATGCGAGGTGCCTTAGAGTTGGCTACCCCGTCGATAACTCTCGTATTTGGTGGACGAGTAGGTCATTTTATTTTATCGACCATGTGTCTTAGTACACACTCGTTTTCCATTTATTGGTAAACAAATCCTTGACTTGGCCTACATCTATGGTATTCCGTAATGCCGTGCCTTATTCTTTATTGACAAGAGTCGAGGTACAATACCCGGACCTTAGCATTCTTCTAACCTCATTATCCCAAAACCCATGCCTTATTTTAAGGTGGGTAGACTGTAAGCTTTCTAAAATTGTGGGATATGCGAGGATTACCTATTGTTTAGAATAATTTTCATTAGGATGATTATTAGTGCCCCGTGGACTCCCACTTTCCATTTAGATCATTTTGTGTCCCCGGCCGTGTCCTTAATATTCGGAGCACGAGGCCAGCAGTTACCTTCCAACAAATTTCATATGCAAGATCTAGACGAGTCTACCTTCGCCTAAGTATATCATGTCCCACTCAAACCCGTTCCCTTGTACTATATTTTATGGTACGACTTTTAGGTCAAAAGGGGCGAGTTATAACCCTTACCATAATACCGGTATGCTTTCCGACTTTCATTAGAACTTCAACTTCGATTCGAATCTTTCAAGCCAATATAGGGTTGTGATCTACTCGAAGTCCACTATGCACATGTCACTAGTGTGCTAACCAATTGAGGCCTCATGTGCTACTTAAACTCAAAAGTCACTAAAGGCACATTTTGGACTCTAGAAACTTAGGTAACCAACCTGACGGGCTGCTAGCTCAACCCCTTGGATAGAAACATATTATAGGTTACCCTAACCCAGTATAAATAGTTTTATCATTGGAATCTTGTCCAGCCAATGTAGATTGAAATCCGAGGTTCATCCAACCGACGACTGATGTCAAATTGGAAACCCATTAAGACCCAGTAATAACCGTTCATGCCTACCACCATAGTTGGACTATAAAACCGAACTTTTGAAATATGTCCCCATGCCTATTATGTAGTCGTCTCCATATTTTTGAGAAGGCATTCGTAACCTTTGTTCCATCTACCTAGAAGTTGTGATACGATCTTGTATTACATTTATATCCCTTGTTTGTGTGTTTAAATAACCACGAAAAAGATCACAATCACGATTACCCAGATCCCGTTCTAGGATGGAACCTTATTTAGATTAATTTCGAGAACGAAACTTTTGTATTGCACGGATTGCAAGCCCCTCTAGAAAACGAAGGGTTCCTTGACTTAGCAAGTGACTGGACTAGAGTAGCCCAATCTAGCAAAATAAGTCAATGGTTCATAGACTTTTCTTCTATCTGCATCTTTGAATACTCTCCATCACTCTTGAAACTTCATAATTGCCTTCGATTTTTCATCCTTATCTTCCTGTCCTTCATATTGCGGAGCGACGTATGGTCATGCTTAATAGAATTTACCAATATTTTTGCTACTTGTGAAAATTAGTTGCTTGTTAGATTTTTGGATTGCTTGGTAGATAGGAGAGGATTATAGATACCGTGTACAGTAGATATCTATCGAAAAAAAATTTTAGCAAATGGTTGGAAGATTATAAAGTTTTAGTGATATAGATTTGATGGAGTAGTGTGACCAAAGGTGGGTAGAAGTCCTCAAGTATTCGAGTTTATAAAATATTTTTTGAGAAATGAAGTTTGAGGATATTGAGGTAATAGTAGACTTTGATAGTTATGAGCTAGAATTTCGAGGACGAAATTATTTTTAAGGTGGGTAGATTTGTAGCTCCCCTTCCCGGAAATTTGGGAATATTTTATTTTTAATTATTCGAATGGTGATTTTTAGATTTTGGAAATAAATATTATTTCATTTTATGTGGAAGACCTACTCTAGAAACTAGATTTTATTAGGGTCATTGAGAGTTACAGATAGATATATATATAGAGACTTATATATATTCGTATATACATGTCGTAGATATACAGGTGTATGTGTGTCTGTGTATATAAATATATACATATATATATGTGTGTATGTATATAAATGATTAAATAGATAATTGTCATATAGGTATATATATACATATTTAATTATATAAGCATAGAAATATATATTCAAAATTTATTTATGTATATACATAATACATGGCATTTATATAAATGTGTATAAGTGTTTGCGTATATAAATATATATATATATATATATATATATATATATATATATATATATATATATATATATATATATATATATATATATATATATATGAGATAGAATAGAAATAAGGAAAGAGATAGAAAAGAAAACAAAAGAATTAGATAAGAAGCAGTGGCAGCCCAGTTGGGCCCGGCCAGCAACCGACCCAAGCAATTCCAGCTTGGGTATTTAACACCACTTGAACCCGAGAGAGTAGAAGCAAACCCGACCCCGTATAACCAAACGCATATATATCAGAACGAGAGAGAGGCAGGGAGAAAGTGCAAAACCCTAATCCCGAACCGTGCCGACCCCTGCGCGTCCCTTCCCCGTGCGCGCGCGGCGGAGAGCCACCGCCGGCAAGGCGAGGCCGACGGTCACGCGCAAACCAGCGCGTCGGTACAGCGACAGCAGCAGACTACTGGCGGCGAGAGCGACTTCGTCGCGGGTTCTCGTCGCGCACACTCGATCGTTTTGCGATCCATTAACTCTGGTACGATCCCGACATGACCCCCTCAAAGTCTGTTCTTTTACTTCGTAGATAGAGTCCCTCGATCGCTCGTAAGATCGATCCAAAGTCGATCGAAAACCTGCTTAAAGCAGGACACGAAACAGCCCCAACACCCAGTTTAGAAGCCGATTTCTGGATAACAGATTGTCGAACATAAAAATCTAATTGAAGACAATCCTAGACAACATATAGGGCTTTGATTCCCTTTTTGTAGAATCGGATTTCGTCGACTCTGCGTCGAGAAATCAAATCCCGAAGTTTGCCGAAAACCTGTTTTAAAAATTGGAAAATCGCTCCACACCACGTGCGTCCCGCCATTTCGGGCGACGTGGTCGCGAACTGTAAGCATCGAAAGCTGCGTAACGGCTTCATGGTCGTGTGGGCTTTGACGGAATTCAAATTGGTCGCGTGTGCGCGACGAATTTGATGTGTATCCGTCAAAATTTCCCGTATCGTGCACTTTGTAAATTCTCCAATTACTTTGTGCACGTTCGTCAGATCGAGACAAAACTTGTGCCAACAGAACCGTATCGTTTTTCTGGTCCTGTATGCCAAGTTTGGTCCAAATCTGAGACAGTCGAATCGAACGTCGTTTTGCGGGCCCCACGGTCCCACTCAACGAGCAATTTTGTGCACGGCCCGCCGGAATCCAACTTTGGACATACGGTTGGGTTCGTATAGGAAAACTGGATCCGTAGACATGTAGTTTGGCAAATTTAGAGACCGTTGACTCTGGCACGCTTTTCGGTGCAAAGCGGGTCCAACGGCGGACATCGTTTTTGCCCAAAATTACCATTTTGCCCCTGTGTCCAGAATTGGATTTAAGGTCAGGCAATCCTAGCTAATTTGACCCTTCTGGACACGTTGGTGATATTTGTTTTAGCATCCGACAATGTTTGTAGATATTTTCTCTAGGTGTCACCATTAGTTGGTCAATGCTTATATTTTCGTAATTCGGAATTAGTACAACCTCATAGTTTAATACTTAGGGACTAGAATTGATCCTCCTTTGACCAGGTTGACTATATTAACCAAAAATCAACTATAGGTCAACCATTGGCTTAGTTTGACCCGGATTGAACTAGAATTTGACTTTAGTTGACCTAGTGGACTTGTTGATTGGACTTTGACCTAGAAGGACCTAGAACTATCTAGAATGTACTGTAGATTACTTTTATTTCATGTTAGACTCTTTTGTGACTTGTGATTGCTCTAAATAGGATACTGTGACTCCAGTTGGACATCTACACTTATCAGCGGCTTGGATTACCAGGCGAGTACAGTTTATTGTCTGCATTTCGATATTGATCTTTACTATATTTCATTGATTAGTCATTGGTTATGTGATATTTTTATACTCTATTATAAATTATTGAGTCGGGAATGAGAAGTACCAAGGATGTGTGATCAGACCGTAGACCTTGTAGATCTCGTAGACATTGTAGATCTTGTAGACCTTGTTTACTTTCATGCAGTAGATCTTGTAGACATTGTTTACTTTCATGCAGTAGATCTTGTAGACCTTGTTTACTTTATACAGTAGATCTCGTAGACCTTGTTTACTTTATGCAGTAGATCTCGTAGACCTTGTTTACTTTATGCAGTAGATCTCGTAGACCGTGCGGTGTAGTACCCCAGACCGATCACATATCAAAGGTACTTCTAACGGTGGAAAGTATATTAGTCTATTTTTTTATTATTGATTTTCTCACGGCTTTACTGTTATTTTCAAAACTCATGATTGATGCCTAACCTTTGTCTTATAGTCATTTCTTTATTTGAAATTGCATTCAGTGAATTGTGCTCGTTCCATTCCTGACTGGAAACCAACATTTTCAGGTTAGCCGTGGATTCACTTAGCTTGGGAAGTGACCGGGGATACTTGCAGACAAAAGCCTAGAGACTAGCTAGATAGTTGAGTTGTAGTCATACCTTTATTTGTACAAGTTTATATTCTTCTACAAATATAAAACTTGTAATCTTTGTAAGTTAAATTAATTATGTGAATGAGCATTGTTTGTGATTTTGATCTTCATGGCCGTGACAGCGTTCTACCGCCGATACTGCGGCGTAGGCTGGCTTGGACACGTCTCGTATCCGTTTTAAAAAAAAAAAATGGGTACGGGTCGTGACATCTACTACTGATATCGTCGATACCAATACTCATAGGAATAGTCCGATACCGATTCCCATACCTATATGTTGTTGCTCAAGCAGTTTATAGCTACAAATGCATAAGTGCAACATGAAAATCTTATCTGTTAAATATGTTACCTAAGAGCATCATTAGTAAGGGCAATTCATTACTACAGTGTATAGAGTATCCTAGAAGTGTAGGTATGATTGGTATATCGTATTACATAGAGTGTATAAAGTATCCTTTCGGTCTATAAGAGTTACTTCACTCATTTTGTCAAGACAAGTAAACTTTTTAAATGTTGACGGTATATATACCGTCAACATTTGGTTTTACCTTGTAGCTACAGGCATTTGCCTGCATTTTGCCTTATAACTTGGCCTTTGGCCTGTGCTTGAGCAGTGTGCACGACTTCCAGGTTAGGGTGTTATTTCATGATTATCATTGTTTAGATATTAGTTTCAGTTAAAGGGTTAGTTTAGATTAGGATATTAGTTTATGTTAGAAGGAATATGAAAGTTAGTAGATGTTAAAGTAGGATATTAATTTATTAGTTAGGATAGATAGTTTGAGTTAGGATACTGCTCAAGCACAGGCCAAAGGGTCGATATTGGATATTAATTTAAAAAGTTTTACCTTTCTTGACAAACTGGGTGAAGTAACTCTTGTAGACCCAAATGGTCGATATTGGACAGTTGGGATGAGTATCAGAATTGGTATCGGATTAGTATCGACCGTATCGGATTAGTATCGGTCTATCGGATACGACACTTTGACACAAGACAGTTGTTTTAGTCCCAACACAGTTGTTTTTGTTTCTTCTTTCAAATTCTTTATTTGTAATATGTGGAATGAATGAACAGTTTATGTTGCGCACCCATATCTAAACTGTCTTAACATTCATTCACTGACTGCAATGTGCATGTATCTATCTTACAGAATTATTCTCAATTGGATATGGATATGAACTACTACTTATGGAATCGTTCATGGATGTACAACCGTCATCCTGATGACATGTGCGGTGTGCGAGATGGATTCATAGAGGGTGTACAGCAGTTCCTGCAGTTTGCCAAGGCGTTCCCTCAGTACATGGACGGTACCAAAATTAAGTGTTCGTGTGAGATGTCGCAACTTGAAATATCATCCAAAAGTGGAAGTCATGTATCATTCATACTCAAAGGGTTTCACGCTGAATTACTATCAGTGGAGCGCGCACGGAGAACTTGTGTCTTTAGCATCGGAGTATGAGTCTTATGTGGATGTCCACAACAATGCTGCTTACGACGATGGGTTAGTGAACATAATTTTTGACGAGGAGGAAGTAGAGAAACTGGAGGGGTAAGTAATTAATACGTCTACATTATTTTAATAGTGTTGATTATTATACTATTACATTAATTGAACGATGTTGTTTTTAGCATATTTAATGATAATGTGAGGTCAGGTAGGCCACACATAATAGAAGAAGAACTAGAACAAGAAATGAGACATTATTTTCCATCATGGTTGAGTGCATATGTAAGACTTGAGAACTCTGTAATTACCTTTCTGTATATGCACTTGATTGAGAATGAGCTTAATTTCTTCTTTCGTGGTATTTAGGTCGATCGTCCATACACAAGACTTGAGAATGAGTCTATTAGAATACTAGCCAAGGGACCAATTTATGCTGCAAAAATATGGCCAAGCTACTGTGTTAATAGGTTTAGGTTCAAGTCAACAACTTGCCCGATCAGAGACAACTTTGTGGATCTCGACTCCACCAAAAACAGCTATTTGTGTATCAGATCTTCGAACTACAAAGATATTGATGCGGGCAACAATTTCTATAGCGTGCTACGGGAGATCGTGGAGCTGACATATAGTTATGGAATAGAGCCTGCTAAGATTGTGTTATTCAGGTGTGATTGGTTCGATCCGATTGAAGGTCAAGGTTGGAAAGTAGACAAGCACGGTCTTGTTGATATAAACTATCGGCGTCGATATCAAGCCTATGAACCATTTGTCCTATCAAGTCAGGCTTAGCTCGTGTACTTCACAAGTTATCCTAAACAGAGAACAACAAGGTCGGACTGGTGGGCAGTATGCAAGACCAAAGCTAGAAATACCTTTGAGGTTGACGATATAGCTTATCAAGAGAATGAACTACCTCTTGTAACAAATATTATAGAAGTGGACATAACGAAAGTTCCTCATTACACATCTAATTGTGTAGAATAAGTAGAATTATTTGAAGAGGAAGATGCAGATAAAAGTGAAGATGTAGAGGAGGAGGAAGAAGAAGAAGAAGAAGAAGAAGAAGAAGAAGATGAACTAAACGAACTAGATGAATTTTCAGAAGAGGATTAAATCTATACGTTTGTTTTATCATCATATTTGACACTTTAGTGACACTTTTATCATATAAATCTGTGACACTTTAGTGACACTTTTATCTGTGACTATGATATTTTTCAAAAATCTGTGATGTCTATCATATAAATATGTATTTTTATTTTATTGTCATATGTTATTATCAGGTATGACTAGACTATCTAGACGACGCAGAGGATTTTATATTAGGCAGTCCCGTCAGCCTCGGGCTGGGGATGGAGATTCTGTACCCTCATCCTTATCTCCGAGTACGCCATTGTACCGTTCTGTTCCCGGTCCATTACCGGGACAGGGCAGTTCCAGCAGGTTAGCGACTCCTCCCTCGTCGTCCAGCATTCCTGATCCCGCATCCAGCATTCCTGATCCCGCGTCCAGCATTCCTCCTGTCGACGGCTCCATGGGGGGAGCCGACACCGAGCATATGGAGGACGGCGATCAGACTGATCCTGCCCAGGCAGGAGGTGAGAGCGACCCTCCATGCGCTTCCCATGGCGAGACGCGTATGGAGATTTGGACGAACGGGCCTACGAAGTAAGTTAATTAGTTAATATAGATTTCTCAAATGATTATATGTACATATATATTCACGAAAATTATTATTGTATAGATATCGGCCTCCTGCAGTACAGAGACAGCTGGGGTTATTTCTGAGGCAGAACTATGGTGGGCCTTGGATTAACTACTCAGATGCTCCCGCAGATAGGAAGGCCTTTTGGTTGGCCCACTTCAAGGTAAAAATTTTATTTATTTTTAAATTTTAATAATAATTTGTGTATATTATATAACTTTTCTATTTTACTTCTTGTAGAGGACCTATTTCTATCCACCACACCGGGCAGCGAAGATCGAGGCCCAATTTTTTGCCGTCGTAGGCAAGCTCATCCGTGATACGATCCACGACCAGAAGTCTCGTGATCGCTCCGGAAAGCCGATCCATGGTTGGATCACGCCAGAGCAGTGGACTGTGATAAAGGCTAGATTCGCCGAGGCTAGGTACCAGGAGCAGTCTGACAAGGCCAAGGTGGCGCGGTCGAGCGCCAGTAAGTGGTGTGGTGGCTCCATTCCAATGACGGAGCATTTTCGTCGTCTGGTACGTTTCCTATGACGGACATTAATTTATATATAGTTCGATAGAATGTTTAATACTAATAATAGATAATATATTTTAACAGGTAAAAAAGGGTGAGGACCCGAACATGGTGACCGTCTTCCTGGTCACCCATCGGAGGGCTGGAGAGTTCATTGACGAGAGGGCGACGCAGGTATATGTACGTTCTATTCTTTATATTAATTAACTATAATTTAGAAAACAGGAAAATAGATATCAATATAGACTTTGGCAAACACATACACGTTAGCAAACATTGTTCTAGGCCGAGATTGTTCGGCTACAGGAGGAGGCGGCTGCTGCTGCTAGTGTGCCAGCAGAGGGAGGGGCTGGTACTTCCTCCCAGCCGCCTACAGCTCCATCGCTGGACGACCTCTGGATGACCGCCGTTGGCGGTCTTCAGAAGGGTACGTACTACGGTACGGGATCCTACGGCGCGTATTTGGCTTCGGAGTCATCCCGGGCCCCCTCTGTCAGTGCGCAGTCTCCGGCTTCGCAGGCATCGTCACGAGCTCAGGATATTCGTCGTCAGATCGACGAGCTGCGTCTCGCACTACCAAAATAAGTCATATCAGCGACGTATTTAGCGACTCCAAGGTAGAACGTCTCTATAAAATTTTAGCTATGGCACGAAGGATGGATACTAATCCTGTGAATGAGTTTTTTCCTAAGTATTCTCGACAGTTGAGTATGATTTAGCTCACTGACATTACTGAAATATGGAATGATTAGTGTAGGATATGTTGGTCAGGTTTTGGCAGAGTCAGCTATGTCACGAAGGATGGATACTAATCCTGAATACCATATTTTAAATCCTACAGCGCTGCTTAGTTGAAAGTCTTAATTAGACTTTCTGTTCAGTACCCTTTGACTGCTTAGTTGAAAGTCTTAATTAGACTTTCTGTTCAGTACCCTTTGACTAGTTTGATTTGTATAATTATTTGCCATTCGACTGGCGAGACAGAAATCTATGTATGACATTTGCTATAAGGAATTTGCATTAATCTACGGTACGACATCGTGATCAGGACATAGTCCCTGCAGCCATTCGACTGGCGAGGCAGAAACTATGTAGCCGTAGATAAAGTTGACTGTCCTCCGACCCCCATCCCTTGGCAATGATGATACGACAACCTATCACTACATCTTTTAGTAGTAGATAATGTCTTAGTATTACATTATGTGGGTTCATCTTGATTATGTTACATCCTTCAGATACTAGATTCGATAAGAACATATACTACACCAAACACCATATGTACAGAACATAGATGATTCAAACTAATGTATGCTAGAATGCATTTTGGGTTGTGTTCTGAGCCATTCGTCCCCACACTTGGCAATTATGCAGAACCGTTTGTGGATATACAATCGTCATCCTGATGAATTATTATCTGTGTCAATCTTTGCAGAATTATCTTAAAATGGATATGAATTACTATCTGCAAAACCGTTTGTGGATGTACAATCGTCATCCTGATGACATGTGCAGTGTGCGGGATAAATTTATACAGGGTGTGCAACAGTTCCTGCAGTTTGCCAAGGCGTTCCCTCAGTACATGGACCGTACAAAAATTAAGTGTCCATGTATGAGATGTCGCAACTTGAAATATCATTCAGAAGTGGATGTGACAGATCATTTGTATTCGAAGGATTTTATGCCAAATTATTATCAGTGGACCGCACACGGAGAACTTGTATCTTTAGCCTCCGAGCCGGAGCCTTATGTGGAGCCTTATGTAGATGTCCACGAGCATGCTGATTACGACCAAGGGTGGACGAACATGGTTTTTGATGCTGCGGGACCTAGTTTCGATCCGAACAATCAATATGCAGCTGAGGAGGCACCGAATGCCAATGCTGTAAAGTTCATGGAGTTGCTGGAGAATGCAAGGACTCCTTTATATCCTGGTTGTGATGACCATTCACTGTTGGAGGTGGTTACAAGATTGTTGAGCATAAAATCAGATTTTAACATGTCTCAAGAATGCTACAACCGAATCCTGGAGTTAATTAAAGATACATTGCCGGAGGGTGGCAAGTTACCTAAAGACTTCTACCGATCCAAGAGAATGGTGAGATCGCTCTGGATGGGGTATGAAAAAATTGATACATGTCGCCAACCGATGCATGTTGTACTATAAGGACGACAAGGATGAAGATGCCTGCAGATTTTGTGGTGCCGATCGCTTCAAGGCAACTAGTACAACAAGGACTTCTGGTGCACGCAAGCCAACAGATTCGATGCACTATTTGCCTTTGACGCCGCGGTTGTAGAGGTTGTTTATGGCAAAGGAGACAGCTGATAATATGAGTTGGCACAAGCGGGAACAAATAGATGGAGTACTGGATCATCCATCCGACGGGGAAGCATGGAAGCACTTTGATCGAGTGTATCCCGATTTTGCTTCGGAGCCGCGTAATGTCATATTGGGGCTTTCTTCCGACGGTTTTACCCCATTTGGACTTTCAGGCTCACAATATTCTTGTTGGCCAGTGATTGTTACTCCGTACAACTTGCCGCCTTGGATGTGTATGAAGACTCCTTACATGTTCCTAACTGTTATTATTCCAGGTCCGAAGAACCCAAAGAGGAACATCGATGTGTACTTACAGCCCTTGGTAGATGAGCTGAATCAGTTGTGGAAAGTAGGTGCAACCACATATGATATTTCCAGAAAGCAGAACTTTCAGATGAGGGCCGCACTAATATGGACCATCAATGATTTCCCGGCCTATGAAATGTTATCGGGTTGGAGCACCCATGGTGGTCTCGCATGTCCGTATTGCATGGATCGCACTAAGGCTTTCCTTTTGAAATACGGAGGAAAACCGTACTTCTTTGATTGTCATCGACAGTTCTTGCCAAAGGATCATCCGTACCGGAGGAACAGGAATGCTTTTCGTGCTGGCGTGATAGACAAGTCCAGTCCACCGCCACGGTGGTCCGGGGACACGATATAGGAAGAAGTTAAAGAATTGTCAAGTGCTATTGAAGAGCCTACAGCGGGGTACAAGTGTGATGGATTTGGTCGCGCTCACAACTGGACGAAGAGGAGTATATTCTGGGACCTACCATATTGGAGTGACCATCTGCTCAGACATAACCTAGATGTCATTCATATCGAGAAGAATGTATTTGACAATATAATAAATACTGTGATGGACGTAAAGGGGAAGACGAAAGACAATCCCAAGGCCAGGTTGGACTTAGAAGAAATATGCAGACGTCTAGAGTTGCATTTGATAAAGGAAGGCAGTGGAAAGTATAAGCAGCCCAGGGCCATTTTCTCACTGGACAAGGAGGACAAAGGTAAACTTTGTAGGTGGATCCAGGGCCTAAAATTTCCAGACGGGTACGTATCGAATTTGAGAAAATGTGTTGACCCGAAGGAGAATAAACTACAGGGTATGAAGAGCCACGACTGTCACGTTTTTATGGAGAGATTAATCCCGATTGCATTTCGGGAATTCTTATCTCATGTCGTTTGGAATACACTGACAGAGCTTAGCATATTCTTCAGAGATCTTTGTTCTACTAAGTTGCTCGTCGATCGGCTTGAAAAGCAGGAGAAGGACATTGCAGTAATATTGTGTAAGCTTGGGAGGGTGTTCCCTCCTGGATTCTTCGACTCTATGGAGCATTTGCCAATTCATCTTTCATATGAGGCACGTGTTGGTGGGCCCGTCGGTTATCGATAGATGTACCCGTTCGAGCGCCATCTAAACCACCTGAAGAGGAACGTGAAAAATAAGGCACGGGTCGAGGGTTCTATTTGTGAAGCCTATGTCCTTGAGGAGATTACAAACGTTTGTTCAATGTATTTCAAGCCTCATATTGCTACAAATAGAACAAGAGCTCCGAGGAACGACGATGGAGATATAGAATATAATGATGCATTATTGAAAGTCTTCAATGCTCTTGGAAAGCCTTCAGGAAAACTGAAAAAGAGATATTTGAATGATGAGGAACTAAAGGCTGCCCAGTTATATATATTACTCAACTGCGAAGAGGATGAAGTGGAAAAGCTAGAGTGGTAAGTGAAAATCTTCAACGTTCAAGTCATCTATTTGTTGATTACGTTATTATAATTTAACGAGTATATCCCGATATTTATTGGTTTTCAGCAAATTTAATGATGAGGTGAGGTCAAGTAGACCATACACTGCAGATGAAGAAGTAGAAGAAGAAATGAGACTTCATTTTCCATCTTGGTTGACTGCATATGTACGTAAGAAGCTAGTTAAAATCTTTCTCCATTCACAACTGCACAAGAAATAATTTAACATTAAACTTAATTTTGTTTCTTTTCGTGTTTAGGTCGATCGTCCGGACGTCATTCTTGAGAATGAATCTACTAGAACTCTTGCCAAGGGACCAATTTATGCCGTCAAAGTATGGCCAAGTTATTGCGTGAATGGATTTAAGTTCAAGTCAACAAATGCTCTCATCAGAAATAGCTTCCTGGATCTTGATTCCACAAAAAACAGTTGCTTGTGTATCAAATCTACAAACTACAAAGATGTCACTCCAGGCAATGATTTCTATATGTCACTCCAGGCAATGATTTCTATGGCGTCTTACGGAAGATCGTAGAATTGACGTACAACTATGGCATAGAGCCTGCCAAGATTGTGTTGTTCAAAGTTGATTGGTTCGATCCCATACAAGATCAAGGATGGAAAATTGACAAGCATGGTCTTGTGGATATTAACTACCGTCGTCGATACCAAGGATACGAACCATTTATCCTAGCAACTCAAGCTCAACTCGTATATTTTACAATATATCCTAGACGGGAAACAACGAGGTATGACTGGTGGGCAGTATGCAAGACTAAAGCCAGAAATACCTACGACGTCGACGAAGTGGCTTATCAGGAGGACGAGCTGCCTCTTTTACCTAATACAGTTGATGTCGACTCAGCAGAAGTTCCCCATTCAATATCTACTTGTGTAGAAGAGGTACAAGTATCCGAAGGGGAAGACGAAGGAGATGCTAGTAACGATGAGGAGGAAGAGGATGAGGAGGAGGAGGAGGCAAACGAAGAAGATGAATTTTCAGAGGATGATTGAGAAACTGTGATTTTGATGTATTCATATTTCTGTAATCTTAAATTATGAACTATGATCATTTTTGAAAACTTAAATTATGAATTCCAATGTATGCAGATATTTCTAAACTGTCATTGTATTTATTTATATTTTCAATCATAAACTGTGATTTCGATGTATTCATATTTCTGTAGTCTTAAATTATGAACTCCAATGTTATTATCAGCATGGCAGGACGACGCGGAGGCACCACAGGACGACGCGGAGATAGGCTAGGACGATCCGTGTCCTTAGGTGGGCAGAGAGCTCCGTTACCAGAGGATGGCTCTGGACCATCGTCTGACCCGAGCACTCCATTATACCATACGGTCTCAGGTCCGGGTGGCAGTGCACCTGCGACGAGCAGTTCCAGGCTTGCTGATCATACTACTTCTCCTAGCCTTCCTACCGCTGACAGCAGCATGGCAGGTGGGGAGCAGGTGGAGGAGGTAGTACCTACTCCCGCCCGTCCCGCCCGGGCGGTTCCATACCAGAGCGACCCTCCATGCGCACCTCAAGACGAGACGAGAATGGAGATTTGGGCCGACGGTCCTACGAAGTAAGTTAAATCAATATTTTATGCATGTCTGTATATCTATATATATTCATTAATACGTCGGTTATCGTTGTATACAGATATCGTCCCTCGTCGGTACAGAGAGCGTTGGACACCTTTCTAAGGTCCAACTATGGGGGTCCGTGGATCAACTACTCGGATGCCTCGGAAGAGAGGAAGGCATTCTGGTTTGCCCACTTCAAGGTAACTAAATATAGTTAATTTAGTATGATTAATATAATTTTAAGCATTTTTTAGAACTTATTATTTTAATTTGTAATTCTTGTAGAGGACTTATTTTTATCCACCACACCGGGCCGAGCAGATTGAGAGGCAGTTTCCTGCCGTCGTCGCCAAGTTGATCCGTGATGCAATTGACGATCAGAAAGCTCATCACCGCTCCGGAAAGCCGATTGCTGGTTGGATCATACCTGACCAGTGGGACCACGATGAGGGCTCGATTTGGGGAGCCCAGGTACAGAGAGCGGTCGAAGAAGGCGAAGGCGGCTAGGACGATGGCCGAAAAGTGGTATGGTGGGTCGATTCCTATGACGAAGCATTTTCGTCGTCTGGTATGTAATTTATTGTAAAATATAAGATTTTATTGATAGTAGGAGTATATAATTTTCTATTTTACTAAAGAATAAAATATAACAAACACGCAGGTGAAGAGGGGTGAGGACGCAAACATGGTGACCGTCTTCCTGGCCACCCATCGGAAGGACGGGAAGCTCATCGACGACCGGGCTACTCAGAGCTATGTAAGTACTAATTTAGATTTCGTTAATTTTTAACACAACTTGAAGAATATACAGATAACCATATACTTAATAATAATTAAATATTTTAGACGTTTATTAGGCTAATTTAGGTAAGTACTGATGTATAGAGATGCACAATAATTTCTAGGAAGAGTATGTTAGGCTACGTGATGAGCGTACGAGTGCTAGTACACAGACAGAGGGAGGGGTTGGTACATCGCAACCCTCTCCGCCTCAGTCGGAGGACGAGCTCTGGAAGACCGCTGTTGGTGGTCTTCAGAGGGGTACGTACTATGGTACGGGGTCCTACGGCACATTTGTTGCGATGCAGGCATCCAGGGCTCCCTCTTCCAGTACGCATTCACAGCCGTCACAGGCCGAGTCGTCCCGAGTCGAGGAGACCATTGTCCGCCAGATTACTGAGTTGCGCGACGATATACTGAGGAGGATTGCTGAGCAGCAAGGGCCTCAGGCGCAAGAGGACGCTGCGTCGGTCACCGCACGCTTTGACGAGCTCGAGCGCACCGTGCAGCAAGTACAGGGGACACAGGAGTCCATTCACGACACCGTTACTAGGATAGTGGCTTGCATGGAGCAATGCAGTACTAGACTGCGAGACCTAGAGGAGACGCACCCATCTCCAGCGGTTACACTGCCTCCTTCTCCAGCGGTTGCATTGCCTCCTCCTTCATCGTCGTCGGTGGTTCTTACACCGGAGCAGTATGCTTACCTTCTTTCCAGGAGCGGTGATGCTCCTCCTGATCAGCCGTAGTCGACATATATATTGTTGTGTGATGGCCCATTGTTGGGTCTTTTATGAGGTTATACATACATTATTCTTATGTGGACCATTATGTTTGACATTGTTGTTACAAATTTTCATAAATCTGTATTGATTGATGAGATTGTGTTTCAAACGTGTTCGTGATTGTGTATATGTGTTGTTTGATACTGTATTCGTGATACACCGTCGTTGTTGTAACAAATGGTGTAAGGGATGCTATAAATTCTGCACATGCTGCAAATGCTACAAATGCTGTAATTTTTTTTTATTTTTTTTCAATATTAGTGACGTTCAGCGACTGTCAGCGACGTCCAGCGACGAAGGAAACGTCGCTAAGTAAATATAAGGCACGTCGCTAACATTAATGAATACCGTCGCTGATCGTCACTAAATGTCGCTACGTAGGACGTCGCTATATGTCGGTAATATAGCGACGTCACAACGTCGCAAAACGTTGCCATTTGACTCTCAAGCCAGGTCAGCATCGATGCATGTCAAGTTGCTCAACGTCGCTAGGTTACGTCGGTAAATGATGACGTTTTCCGTCGCTGGTGGTCGCTGACTTAGCGACGAGTTAGCATCACTAAGTATCGTCGCAATAACGACGTATTACGACATTTTCATATTTAGCGACTAGGTTAATCGTGACTACGTGCAAACGTTGCTAAATACGTCGCTAATTGATATTAGCGACGTATTTTCCCGATTTAGCGACATCTTTTGGCGTCGCTGATTTGACAGATTTTAGTAGTGGCGAGTTGCAGCAGCAGATTTCTGATGCGATCGAGCGACGATCTGACCCTCCGATGATCACCGGACGATTTGATGCGGTCGAGCGCAGTATACAGGAGTTGATAAGTCTGCAGCAGGCTACAGCTGCCAGCTTGCACATGCTCACCGAGTCTACGCAGCGCACAGAGCGTAGACAGATCGAGCTGGAGGGATCGCAGAGGACCATGTCTGCCTCACTCACTCAGGTATCGGCTTCGATTGAGGAGAGTACTTAGAGGATGGTGAGTACCCTAGCTGCGCATGGTGAGCGACTGCGAGAGCTGGAGCAGATACGTCCTCCCGATCCATCGACGGCACCGACTCCAGAGATTGCACTGCCTCCTACTGCCCCTACGGTGCAGCTCACCCAGGAGCAGTATGAGTACATTCTATCCCAGATGTGCGACAGGGGTCCTCAGTGATCCAGTATATTTTTTTATCATCTTTGTATGTATTGGCCCTATAGGCCCATTAACCGTTCTGTACACTGATTTTTATTATTTTTTGACTCTGTTGGACATGTATGTTTATTGGACATGTATGTTTGTGATATTTAATTTGTTGGTATTTTTATTGAGTACATGTATAATATTTAGTTGTAGACTGTTATGATGGGAGACTGTTATTCATCTATTAGTTGTAGACTGTTATGATGGGAGACTTAATTATGATGATATCTGTGACGGGGATGACAAATATACCTACGTTGTGTTATAAGCGATGATTTGATATACAAAGGAGGTGCTGCCCAAATTTTAAAAAAATATAATGTGTATTTTTGTGATGATGTGTGTCTGTGTTTACAGTGTATGTAAAATGTAGTGTTCGGAACCATCGATAGTTTCGATTACTGTTGTATGTTTTATCTTGGACAGAAAGAGCATCTGTTCAGGATGTACTTCTGAGAGCTTCATTTTTTACATCCTTCACTCTCTCGGGACGTCGTACAGGATCCCGAGAAGGTGAAGGACGTGAAGAGGAACCTCTGAGAAGTGCACCCTGAACTGTTGCTCTTTCTATCCAAGATAAAACATAGAACAGTAAGCGAAACTGTCGATGGTTCGAACACTGCAATTCACACACACTGTAAACACAGACACAGCATAACAAAAATATACATTATATTTTTTTAATTTTTTTTCAGTAGTCTACGACAGATAGCGACGTATAGCGACGGAAAGTGGACGTCGCTATACGTCGCTAATTAGCGGCGTTACGTCGTTGTACGTCGCCACCTTGCTGACGTGGCATCCATGCCACGTCATCATGTCAATAGAACTAAACGTCGCTAAGAAGTCGCACTACGTCGCTACGTTTGTGACGTAAAGTTTTCGTCGCGCTACGTCGCTAACTTTGCGATGACCTAGCGACACGGCTGGGACGTCGCAAACTGTGACGTAGGGCGACGAATTTGCCATCTGCGACTAGCTTAAAAGCGACCTTAACTTTACGTCGCTAAAGCCGTCGCCAATTACGATTAGCGACGTAATTGTCATTACTAGCGACGTATCATGACGTCGTTAATTTACCTTATTTTAGTAGTGCTTTCAATCTCCAATCACCAGCACCCCATCTCTACATTTACTCTACACTCCCTTTCCTCTCATTCTTCAAATAAAACTCACCACCACCACTCCCACATAACCACCAGCTCCCTCTCTCACATCTCTTCCCCAAGCTCCGCCCAAGCCTCTCGGAGCCCCAGCGGCCTCCCACCGACGTCCCTCCGGCCAGATCTCGCCCGAGCGCTCGCCTCCCGAGACCGGCGCCTCCGTCCGTACGCTATTCCCCGAGGCCGCACGCTGTTCCCGAGGCCAGCGTCTCCCGAGGTCGCCCCTGCCTCGTCCGTCCCGTGCGGCTCCCGTGCGCCGGATCCCAGCGCCCCGACGACCCCGGCGCTGTTCGCCGCAGCGACTTCCGCCGGCTAGATCCGCCCCCAGCGACCCCCGACCCCGCGCCCGTTCGGCCAACGCCTTCCCGACGTGACCTCGAGCCCTGTCGGCTCCGTCCCAGCACTGCCCCGAGTTTCGTAGCGCTCTGTCCCGAGCCGATCTGCTGTCCGTGCCTTCTGTGCACTGTTTCGAGCCAATTACCGTTGTTCCGCTAAGCCCTCTGGTGTTTCTGTCCCCGTGTCGCTGCCGTGTGGATTATTCTTTCTTTATAATTACATCTGAGAGCTCTAGCCGAGCATTTGAGGTATAATTTCATGTTTTTGTGTCCCTCCCCGTAACTAGTCTGTGATGACGCGGTCCCGATCCCGTTTCGGGATTCGGTATTTTAAAATATTGTTGCTTTTAGGTGATACGTAGATTATCGGTTACGTCGCGGCGTATTTTCCATTTTTGGATATATTGTGCTGTGGTTGGCTTTTGGGTTGGATATTCATTTTTGGGTTGGTAATTAGTGATCTCTGGTTTGGGATATTTATTTGTGTTGCGGATTGGCATCCTCCTAGGATTGGGTTGTCCCAATTACAGAGGAGACGCTGCCCAAATTTTCAGAAAATATTTTAAAAAGGGATTTTCTTATAAAAATTAGCAATTTGAATAAAATCTATTTTCCAAAGAAAACCGATCTTTGTAAAATGATTTATAGATTGGATTTTGTTGGTTTTTGGATTTTATGGATTTTGTATCACTAGTTAGGCGACGACCATAACGGTCGAATGAGCCTCGGCGAAACGCAAACGATACAGGGTCACCTGTACGTTGAGGCGTAAGCCGCAACATGAGATTGCACGACCAAGTCTGAGACATTTTAATTTTTAATTTAATTATAATTTATTTTAGAACTGGTACTGCTTTTATTCTTTATGGTGCAGTACCTCGACCTACTGTTTGGACCGTTCGCGGCACTCAGAGCTCGCCTTAAAATTTTATGTAAAAATTTTGTAAGGGCATAAGCCCAGTTTTTTCTTTATTTCTCTGTGACCATGTATTGTGTAGCGTAGCTTTTTTCTTATTTTTCTGGAATGTTAATTTACCGTTAAACGTGTAGAATATAAAATAGATATATATATTTTATAAAGAAAATTAATAAGTTTTCTCACAATAAATAATCTGGTAATTTAGCAATTCACATTTTTCCTCATTTAAAGAAAAGTCTAGTTTTATATATATTATAAAATAAAAAGTTTTGACAAGTTAAACTATAAATCGCTATTTTTTCCAATTAACTGAATTAACCGGTTTAACCAAGTAAACGATAACCAACGTAGCTTGCGACGTTAGGCGTGTTTCGGTAGTTAATTAAATAAACTTAAAATCTGACTGGGGTCTGCTTCTAGAGATTGTAACTAGCACACCTAGAATGGTTTCATTATGGTTCTAAGTCAAGGTTCCCAACTGTAGGATCTCGGAGACGTATTTGACTTCCTTCTCGGTACCGACATTCCCGATCCATTCAATCAACAGAGGTAAGTTACGATTATGTTTTCTTGCATTTTATTTAGTAATTGTCATGTTGCATGCTTAAACCACATTGCTACACGGAACCCTCTCCTAGGGTTCAAATATTGATTGTAGGGATATTGGGGGAATAGTGCAGCGTTTATGACCAATACCCCTCATATTGCATATTGTTATTGTGCGAGCTTACCCCTCTTACACACGGGGATAAGCCGTATCGCGTCGCTAGGATGCTATTGTACAACCCAAGCCGGTCATAGACGTTACATATTCAAATCACATTGTTTCAAGTATTGAATTGTTAAATTGCTGGAAAATATTGTTTCAACTGTTTAGCTTGCACTTTTCCATTATTATTTGAAATATGAGGTACATATTCGTACTTGCTCCCTCCTGACTGGAGACCAACATTTTTAGGTGACATTGAGGATGCTGAGCTATTGTACAATAGCTACTATGACCCGGTATCGTATCCTGTGGTGTTGCCAGAGTCCCTTTTGGAGGACGCAGAACCAGAGGCTGATGAGCCGACTGTCTAGCTAGTTATTTTTTTTTCAGTTATCTAGTTTTATTGTATTGGAGTTTGTTGATTTGAATTCAGTATTTTATTTCAGTACTTTTATTTTCAGTTATACTTTTTAATTGTTGAATAAAAAGTTTTTTTAATTTTCGTATATTCGAGTTGTGACAAATGTATGGATGTTGTTGTGAATACCTGCATATAGAAAAGCTTACTGCCGCCATCTCACAACGGTGCAGGCTAGGCATGATCCGGTTCGACCCAATAATTTAGGATCGGATCGTGACATGTTTTCAGTGGTGGCCCATGCAGGTCCGTCAACAACTTAAGTGAACATACCTAGAAACAACTAGAACACTAGAATATTGATTTGTCACAACATAGGACCGAATTATCTATATATAAGTAACTATTTTTGTTTGCTTATAGAACGGTAGGTTACCTTGTTTATGCTTGCCCCTAAACTTGCCAGACTATGAAGACAACCTGATCTATGCCTATCAGTCGGTACTATCAAGATCTTCTTTTCTATGCATAATACAAGAAAACATGACAAGAGAATCGTAGTAGTAGATTGAGCAGCGGAAGGCTTCTCGAACCAGACCAGGACCAGATGAGCTAATGATACCTAGAATTATTGATTAGCACTAGATGATACCCTACCGAAGCATAACATATTACCCTTGATTACACTTTTTCTGGCCAATATCTTTTCCTAAGACATGTCTCCCCTACGAAACAATTTCTGAAAATTGTAATCTTAATGAGAATGTATGTAAGGCGGTATTTATCAAGGATTTATTGGTGATTAAGAATTGGAAGAATAGAATTTTGGAATACCTAGATATTATATATATATATATATATATATATATATATATATATATATATATATATATATATATATATATATATATATATATATATATAATATACATGGTGAACGGAGAGTCTACTATATTCACCATGTTACAATATAGGGCCGAATTATTTATTTTAAAATATTTATTTTGGCTTGCTTATAGTTTTATGGGTTACCTTGCTTACGTTTGAACCTACACCTTATCTAGATTAGGCCGATTGTATGATGGTATGTTTTACTGCCTATTTTATTTTCTAGAATTTTTGGTATATTTTAGTGTCCCATGGCTTTCGGGATTATTTTCTTCCATATCTTTATCAGATTCTAGCATACTTTAGGATCCATACTCTTTCGCCGTTTTTGGATTAAGATTATATTTTTTTTCAATCTCCTTCTTTAGCAAACCTATTTCCAACTTCTCCATTTTGTTGATCAAATCTTACTCCTCTATCTTTATTTGGAATCTAGATCCAATCGCTATTTAGAGTTTCAAATTCTTCTATAGCAAACCTAATAAACTCTTATCTACCCAAAGTATTTCTACGACTAGTGTATCCAACCATTTCTTTTGACCTTATTTCCAATTGACTTTCTCAGAACCAATTTCGAACCGAATTCTTTTGGAACCATAAAGTCCCAAGGTTAATTGTTACCAAAGAATTGGTTCAATTCAGCTGGTTCACATATCCCCCAAGAAACTATTTTCCGAAAAATAATTCCAATATGGATTGATATTTTCTAAGTTATTCCAAGTACCAAAAATATTTTATTTGTTGATTTCCTCCACTCAACTCGAAACCTTACTCTCTCTATGCAACTTATAGATCAATTCGAGGCCTAGAAAGCTTCTTAACTCAATGCTTGAGTATTATGAAGCAGGAACGGCCAGAGAATTGATTCCATTCTATTATTGAATTTTCTTTACTCATTGGAAAACTTTTGAATTGTTGAGCTATCTCTTTGAAATTTCCATGGACAAAGTTGAGAAAATATTCAGTGATCTAATATGGCTTCACAATATGCGTTGCAGCTATTTATTTGAATTATGGAAACTGCGAGTTTACTGCAGCCAGTTGCGCACTGGCGAGGCATAGACTCAAAGTTGAAGTGATTCAGGTGTTGATAGGTTTTTGGATATTATTGAGACTACGTCCTAAATGCATCAAATTTGTCTCCTATATTGTTCAGCCAGGAAATGGATAAAGTTGATAGACTATTCGAAAATCTATTACTATTCAGGTTATGGAGCCAAAATTTTACTGCAGTCAGGTGCACTCTGGCGAGGCATGAATTTGAGGCAAAGTGACTTCGGATATATTTAGGTTTTCAAATATTATTAAGACTATATCCATAATATGGTTGTCTTTTCTGCACCATCAAATTATTCTAACAGTTGTCCGAATTAGAGGATTTGTATTTCTAGCGGCTTTCCATTTTCAGAAATCTCTTATCACAGCCAGGAAGGATAGATTTTCTATAAAGTTCTACTTGATTTTCCTAGAAACTTATTAGGACCATATCAATCTCTTTTTACTCAAACTCTTTCAAGGTTCAATTTTAGGGTGTTACATATATTTTGTGGATAGCTTTATATATTAATAGTTGATACATCTTGTGGATGACTTTACGTATATAGTTGATAGCTATATGCGGAAGAAGCATAGATTGCTACCTATCCCATTTCTAGTAAGGGCATCTTTGGGATCAATATTAGTTAGCTAAAGGGTAGAAAATGTAGAAGAATACCTTGAGTAAGCTAGTCTTGAGAGAGTGGTACATCTTAGCTTGTGACTTATTTTGGGTTAGAACCGTTGGTGGTGCTCACTAGTGTATAAACCTCATTCAAACAAATGATGGTATTTGACGATTTTGAATTTTTATGCTTAAAGGAAGAGTTATTGAAGATAAAGGAAGACTTAGGTAGAGTTAGCGAGAAAAGTATAGGATTTGGTAATGTTCTCCATGGAGGAAGTGGATTTGGATAATATGTATAAACATGTGAATATAATGATCAAGTAAAGAAACACTTGACGAGGATCAACTTTTATGGTTAGATAACTATTATACCTAGAAGGGACGGATATAGCCAAGGAAGGAATAACACGAGCAATGGAATGATAGGTTCTAGAGAAGGAATAAGCAGAGAGAAATTGAGATAAGACCATTGGCATACAATGATGGATAAAAATTTGATTTAGGTGATTTATGATTCCATATATATTTTTTGTTTTAATACCTTGACAGATATCTTAGTTTTTATATGGATACCGAAAGTTCAGCTAGTTAGAGATTGGTTTTGCATGGTATTAATAAGATGGTTATCTTGTAAGTCTTTTTCCTGCATGTCTTATCTTCTGACCGTTGAAATAGTGAAACGATATTCTTTCTATTCCTTTTGATCATCACTTAGTTAACAATGGAAATACCTTATTCGATTACATTCCTATCACAGCTATATTATTCTGATCACCCTCGCTATTCTCCTATCATACAACTTGTCGATTTTTTTTGAGTCACAAACCCTTATACCCCATTCCAATTTAATTTGGAATTTCAAGTCCCTCACTTCAGAAAATTTTATTATTTTATGTCTTCTCAGTAAATTGTTGATGTTCGTCTCTTTCGTTTTCTGTTTCATGAGATTTTATTTGATCTTTCCTCTATTTTATGATCATACTTGTACCTAGATTTTCTTGTACCTAAAATGATTTCAATCACAACAATATTCTAACTCTATCCCAGTTCATATCTAGATAATTTTGATCGTGCCTATATTTTTTTTATTGTACCTAGTGATCATGCCTAGAATCCGATCGTGCCTGATGATTTAAATTCCATGTTTGATCAAGGTTAAGTGATTTTGATTGTACCCCGGACCTTAACTTTAAAATTTTGAGGACGAAATTTTCTGAGGGAAGATTGTGAAACCCGCAAATTCGATTTTATTATTAAATTATTAGATTTCGACTGCTAGCATAGTCTTAGATTATTATTCGTTATTATTATTATTATTATTATTATTATTATTATTATTATTATTATTATTATTATTATTATTATTATTATTATTATTATTATTATATTAGTCAGATTAGGAAAATATTATTTTTAAAATTAATTATTGGATTTTGTTTGTGGCCTGTCCCCGATCCCATGTCCGGGGTCCGACCCCGAACTCGAACCAGACCCCGTTTTCTGAACCCACCCTTGATTTTTCCATTAAAACCTGAAATTATATATATATATATATATATATATATATATATATATATATATATATATATATATATATATATATATATATATATATATATATACACCCTATGGTTGGTTTAACAATTATTATTATTAAAAAAATATAAAACAAAACCTATTTTTTGTCCCCACTCGGCCAGGACCTGTTCCCTCTTTTGACCAGCTCACCCACTCACCCTCTATTTCCCCACGTACACAACGTTTCCCATTTTTTTCTCTCAACCTTTCAATCTCCAATCACCAGCACCCCATCTCCACATTTATTCTACACTCTCTTTCCTCTCATTCTTCAAATAAAACTCACCACCACCACCCTCACATAACCACCAGCTCTCACTCTCACATCTCTTCCCCAAGCTCCGCCGAAGCCTCGTCGATCTCCAGAGGCCTCCCACCGACGTCCCTCCGGCCAGATCTCGCCCGCGCGCCCGCCTCCCGAGACCGGCGCCTCCGTCCGCGCGCTTTTCTCCGAGGTCGCGCGCTGTTCCCGAGGCCAGCGCATCCCGAGCCGCCCCTGCTTCTTCCGTCCCGTGCGGCTCCCGTGCGCCGGATCCCTGCGCCCCGGCGACCCCGGCGACCCCGGTGCTATTCACCGCAGCGACTTCCGCCGGCTAGATCCGCCCCCGGCGACCCCCGACCCCGCGCCCATTCGGCCAGCGCCCTCCCGGCGTGACCACGAGCCCTGTCGGCTTCGCCCCAGCGCTGCCCCGAGTTTCGCAGCGCTCTGTCCCGAGCCGATCTGCTGTCCGCGCCTTCTGTGCGCTGTTCCGAGCCAATTACCGCTGTTCCGCGATGCCCTCTGGCGTTTCTGTCCCCGTGTCACTGCCGCGTGGATTATTCTTTCTTTATAATTACATCTGAGAGCTCTAGCCGAACATTTGAGGTAATTGTGTGTCCCTGTGTCCCTCTCCGAAACTAGTCTATGATGACGTGGTCCCGATCCCGTTTCGGAATTCGGTATTTTGAAATATTGTTGCTTTTGGGTGATACGTAGATTATCGGTCTTTACAAAATGATTTATAGATTGGATTTTGTTAGGCTTTGGATTTTATGGATTTTGTATCACCAGTTAGGCGACGACCATAACGGTCGAATGAGCCTCGGCGAAACGCAAACGATACAGGGTCACCTGTACGTTGAGGGGTAAGCCGCAACATGAGATTGTACGACCAAGTCTGAGACACTTTAATTTTTAATTTAATTATAATTTATTTTAGAACTGGTACTGCTTTTAGTATTTACGGTGCAGGGCCACGGCCTACTGTTTGGACCATTCGCGGCACTCAGAGCTCGTCTTAAGATTAATTAATTTATGTAAAATTTTTGTAAGGGTATAAGCCCAGTTTTTTCTTTATTTCTCTGTGACCATGTATTGTGTAGCGTAGCTTTTCCCTTATTTTTCTGGAATGTTGATTCGCCGTTAAATACGTAGAATATAAAATGGATATATATATTTTATAAAAAAATTAATAAGTTTTCTCACAATAAATAATCTGGTAATTTAGCAATTCACATTTTTCCTCATTTAAAAAAAAGTCTAGTTTTATATATATATTATAAAATACAAAGTTTTGACAAGTTAACCTATAAATCGCTATTTTTACCAATTAACTGAATTAACCGGTTTAACCAAGTAAACGATAACCAACGTAGCTTGCGACGTTAGGCGTATTTCGGTAGTTAATTAAATAAACTTAAAATCTAACTAGGGTCTGCATCTAGAGATTGTAACAAGCACACCTAGAATGGTTTTATTATGGTTCTAAGTCAAGGTTCCCAACTGTAAGATCTCGGAGACGTACTTGACTTCCTCCTCGGTACCGACATTTCCGATCCAGTCAATCAACAGATGCAAGTTACGATTATGTTTTTTTGCATTTTATTTAGTAATTGTCATGTTGCATACTTAAACCACATTGCTACACGGAACCCTCTCCTAGGGTTCAAATATTGATTGATATTGATTGTGGGGATATTGGGGGAATAGTATAGCGTTTATGACCAATATCCCTCATATTGTATATTGTTATTGTGCGAGCTTACCCCTCTTACACACGGGGATAAGCCGTATCGCGTCGCTAGGATGCTATTGTACAACCCAGGCCGGTCATAGACGTTACATATTCAAATCACATTGTCTCAAGTATTAAATTGTTAAATTACTGGAAAATATTGTTTCAACTGTTTAGCTTGCACTTTTCCATTATTATTTAAAATATGAGGTACATATTCATACTTGCTCCCTTCTGATTGGAGACCAACATTTTTAGGTGACATTGAGGATGCTGAGCTATTGTACAATAGCTACTATGACCCGGTATTGTATCCTGTGGTGTTGCCAGAGTCCCCTTTGGAGGACGCAGAACCAGAGGCTGATGAGCCGACTGTCTAGCTAGTTATTTTTTTCAGTTATCTAGCTTTATTGTATTGGAGTTTGTTGATTTGAATTCAGTATTTTTATTTCAGTACTTTCATTTCCAGTTGTACTTTTCAATTATTGAATAATTTTTTTTTAATTTTCGTATATTCGAGTTGTGACAAATGTATGGATGTTGTTGTGAATACCTGCATATAGAACAGCTTACTGCCGCCGTCTCACAACGGTGCAGGCTGGGCATGATCCGGTTCGCCCCAATAATTTGGGATCGGATCGTGACACCGGTTATTAAATGTTACAACCATCTATACTATTATATAATTCAAATAGTAGGGGTAATTATTAATTTTTTGGATGGTATACTTTCTTAGCTAAATATATAATTATGTAGGGATAATATTGTCATTTAAACACCCACTATCTTAAAAACGGTTGTGTAATCTCCTCTTCTGCGTTGGATTATTTTTAGGCCTCTTCCTAACTTTTATTATTTTTCCACTATTATTTCTTTAGTTTCCCAATAGAAATCCTATATATATTTTGTAAAATACAGGAAAAAAATCGAAGATATTTTTGTGGAGGGCGAAAGTTGTTGATTTGGTGATGACTATGGAGGAAGAGGTTAAGAGGGAGGAGGAGAGCAATGGGCGAGTGTAGGCAGAAGAAGAGTTCTGGATTTTTAGGTATTAAAGAGAAAACTCTTCATTTTCTTAATTTCTACTTGGATTATTAGGGTTTATAAATGTTGAAAGAAAATTTATTCTTTAATTTCAAGAAAAGAGGAAGTATATTTATGATGAACTTTAGTAGATACTTTACTTCTTTTTTAATTTAATCTTGCATTTTGTGATCATTGAAAAAATTGTTTATTTTTTTATTTTTTTGTTTAATGTTGCATTTTGTGATCATTGAAAAAATAGATTAATTTGTTTTATTTTCTTGATTCGAGATTTTTTTGTACATACAATCATACAATTGTAGTAAAATTTTAAAAAACGTTGCAAACGCAACGCGTGTGCGCAGACCCTAGTAATAATTTAAATTAGTGTGATGCAGTTAGAAAAAAAAAATTATACACACTGAAACAATATTTTTTTAAAAACATAAAATGGCTAAAAATTTCTATTATAATTCTAAATTTTGGTGTAATATTTCTCTCATTACTAAATGCAAATGAGTTTTATCCAAAAAAAAAATCTAAATTTTAAAGGAGTTGTACTAAAAAAAATTCTAAATGAAGAAAATAAAATAAATTTATCAACATTTTCAATGATCATATATAACTACACTAATCAAATTCTTCTTTCTTTTATCCTTTAAACTCCGACCATGTCGTTCATTCTCCTTCATGGTTATATGGCCAATCTCCAGAAGTATGGACTTATAAATAATAATTTAGGCACTTTCATTTGAAGGACGTGTACAAAAAAAAAAATCTCGAATCAAGAAAATAAAACAAATTAATCAATTTTTTCAATGATCACAAAATGCAACATTAAATTAAAAAATTAAAAAATAATCAATTTTTTCAATGATCACAAAATGCAACATTAAATTAAAAAAGAATTAAAGTATCTACTAAAGTTGATCATAAATATACTTCCTCTTTTCTTGAAATAAAAGAATAAATTTCCTTTCAACATCTATAAACCCCAATAATCCAAGTAAAAATTAAGAAAATAAAGAGTTTTCCTTTAATACCTAGAAATCCAGAACTCTTCATCTGCCTACACTCCCCCATTGCTCTCCTCCTCCCTCTTAACCTCTTCCTCCATAGTCATCACCAAATCAACAACTTTCGCTCTCCACAAAAATATCTTCGATTTTTTTTCCTGTACTTTACAAAAATATATAGGATTTCTATTGGGAAAACAAAGAAATAATAGTGGAAAAATAATAAAAATTAGGAAGAGGCCTAAAAATAATCCAACGCAGAAGAGGAGATTACACAACCATTTTTAAGATAGTGGGTGTTTAAATGACAATATTATTCCTGCATAATTATATATTTAGATAAGAAAGTATACCATACAAAAAATTAATAATTACCCCTACTATTTGAATTATATAATAGTATAGATGGTTGTAACATTTAATAACCGTTTATAACCTTTCTCCCACGTTTTTTCTTTTTCTGATCCATTTCCTAAAAAAACAACTTTTGGATATATAAGTAAACATTTAGATGATAATAGATATTTTATTAAAACAGTCTCAACCTCTCTCTCCCCTTCCCTACTCTTTATCTTAAAGAGAAAATTTGAATTTTTATTTTCAACTACATAACATTAATCTAAATTATTAAACAATTTTTTTGGTTCTAACTGAATCAGACTAAACTAAGTTATCTAAATTATTAAATCAGTTGTAACCTCTCGATGATATTAAACAAAAATCTTTTGGATATTTATATTTTCTAACTGCATCACACTAATCTAAATTATTGAACAGGTACATGTAGCCTTCATGAAAAAAATCTTTTGGATATGTAAGTAAATACTTTGAAAAAAGTCTTTGGATATTTTGGTAAATATTTAAATAATAATGAATAATTAACTAAACATTTAAAAGATTAATATTGGATTACATTTAAATAATAATGGATATTTAAGTATTTCAAAGATTGGTTTGGCCTATATTAGTCAACAGACATAAGTAGTTTGTATTAATCATTCATTACTGTTTGATCTCTTTCCTTTTTCTTACATATGTAAAATTTATATTTTTTAACTTTATTGAGATTTAATCTCCTCTAAGTTTAGACATAATCTAATATAATTTAAATAATAAATCTATTATTTAAAATATAATTCCTTTTCTTACATATCTAAAATTTATATTTTCGTAATTAATTGAGATTAATCTCATGTAAGTTTAGACATAATCCAACATAATCTAATGTATAACCTAAACATAAATCTAATTTTAATATAATCATATCATTTGTAATTTTAATATTTACCTAATATAATTTTCTACGTATGTATGGAATTTTAAAAATAATGGATGTTTATGTATTTAAAAGATTGGTATTGGCCTATATTAATCAACATACATAAGTAGTAGACATATTAATCATACATCATTGTTTTGATCTTTTTTTTCTTATTGTTTACTTGCATATCTAAAATTTATAATTTTTTCTTTTTCTTACACGTCTAAATTTATAATTTAGTACTTAAAGTACTTAATTGAGATATAATCTGCAAGTTTAGACATAATCCATAATTTGAGTAAATCTATTATTTAAAATATATATAATTCATAATTTAAACATAATTCTAAATTTTATATAATCGTAACATATATTATTTTGATATTACCTAAATATTATAGTCTTTGAAAAAAAAGATGTCTTCATATTTTAAGTATGAAAAGGAGGGAAGAAAAATACATAGGATTGAAAATCTAACCAAATCTGTTTTATAATTTAAATATAAATATAATGTTACTTATGTTTTAAAACCTAATTTAAATAATCTAAGTTGATAAGAGAGAGAAGATCTAATCCAATATCTATACTTATATCTTAAAATCTAATCTAAATAATCTAAGTTGATAAGAGAGTGTATAAATTACTTGATTATAGTTTATCTTACCTAATTTAAATAATCCAAGTTGATAAGAGAGAGAAGATCTAATCCAATATCTATACTTGTATCTTAAAATCTAATCTAAATAATCTAAGTTGATAAGAGAGTGTATAAATTACTTGATTATAGTTTATCTTATGAATTGAATTTTAAAAATATTATATTTTGAATATATAGGAGGATTTTTGAACTTCTATATGTTTGCAAAAATTATATTAGTTATCGTTTAAAATATAATTTAAATAAAATAGGTTGATAAGAGAGTATAAACTACTTGATTATAGTTTAACTTATGGATTGGATTTTAAATTTAGAAATATTATATTTAGAATATGCAAGGGTTTAAATTACAAAAAAATATATTAATGAAGTTCCATATCTCCAAAGATTTGACACGTACAATCACACAATTTTGATAAAATTTTAAAAAATATATTGTACACGAAACGCATGTTTGACATGTTCAATTATACAAATTGTAATAAAATTTAAATTGACACAGACAATCATACAATTGTAGTAAAATTTAAATAAAAAAATATTGCAGACGCAACACGTGTGCGCAGACACTAGTAATAATTTAAATTAGTGTGATGCGTTTAGAAAAAAAAAATTATACACACTGAAACAATATTTTTTTTAAAACATAAAATGGCTAAAAAGTTCTTTTATAATTCTAAATTTTGGTGTAATATTTCTCTCATTACTAAATGCAAATGAGTTTTACCCAAAAAAAAAATCTAAATTTTAAAGGAGTTGTACTAAAAAATATTCTAAATGAAGAAAATAAAACAAATTTATCAACATTTTCAATGATCATATATAACTACACTAATCAAATTCTTCTTTCTTTTATTCTTTAAACTCCGACCATGTCGTTCATTCTCCTTCATGGTTACATGGCCAGTCTCCAGAAGTATGGACTTATAAATAATAATTTAGGCACTTTCATTTAAAGGACTTGTACAAAAAAAAAAATCTCGAATCAAGAAAATAAAACAAATTAATCAATTTTTTCAATGATCACAAAATGCAACATTAAATAAAAAATAATCAATTTTTTCAATGATCACAAAATGCAACATTATACTAAAAAAGAAGTAAAGTATCTACTAAAGTTGATCATAAATATACTTCCTCTTTTCTTGAAATTAAAGAATAAATTTCCTTTCAACATCTATAAACCTAATAATCCAAGTAAAAATTAAGAAAATGAAGAGTTTTCCTTTAATACCTAGAAATCCAGAACTCTTCTTCTGCCTACACTCCCCCATTGCTCTCCTCCTCCCTCTTAACCTCTTCCTCCATAGCCATCACCAAATCAACAACTTTCGCTCTCCACAAAAATATCTTCGATTTTTTTTTCCTGCATTTTACAAAAATATATAGGATTTCTATCGGGAAAACAAAGAAATAATAGTGGAAAAATAATAAAATTTAGAAATAGGCCTAAAAATAATCCAACGCAGAAGAGGAGATTACACAACCGTTTTTAAGATAGTGGGTGTTTAAATGACAATATTATCCCTACATAATTATATATTTAGATAAGAAAGTATACCATCCAAAAAATTAATAATTGCCCCTACTATTTGAATTATATAATAGTATAGATGTAACTATAATGATACAGCTATTATTAAAAGAAAAGTTATATAACTAACATCAGATGTATATTTGTTCAATACACCATAAAGAGTCAATAAAAATTGTAGCAATGATCAATACTAGGAAAACGAATTCTTCTATTAAAATGTCATAGGCTATGGACCCATCACTTGGCCATTTAAACATAGAAAATGGAGTATAGGAGTACCATATTTCTAGATGTTCTGTGACAAACTAATCTTCCTATGAACATTCATTCTTTAAATATTCTCTATAGAATTTTTCCTTATTTCAATATTTTTGTCATAGCATCTAGTCCTTGATAAACCAAAACCATTTCTTCTCTCCATAAGTATTTGCATAGTCAATCAAAAAATATTTACCTATATCTCTATCATATATCATTGTTGCTATTAGAGCATCTAATTGCTATAGGCATATGAATTATCTTAGTAATTGCCACTTCAGTTACCATGACAAAACTATTATGTCTGATTTTATTTGGAATACTGAAGATTCTAGAAATTACATAAATTTGGATAGCCACTCAAATACTGGATAAAAAAATGAATGTCAAACTGACACGAGACAATTCAAAATTCATACAAGTGTACTCCTCTGATTAAACATCAAGAAACATAGAAAGTTAATGAATCTACCGATGACCAGCATTCATGGTAGGAATAATGGACTAGTGATGATACTAGAAAAGCTTGTCACATCAAAATTGGGCATTTGTTTACAATAGGTTTTCGATAATCTTTATTAATCTATAAATTTTTAAATCCAAATCCAAATTCTAAAGTTGATCGGTAGTTCTCCTTATTTGATCGACCTAAGTACAAAAAGGTAGTGATAAAGAATAAATTGACTATTTGAAATTGTTTCTTGAATTTCAACTACTCGGGTCCTTTAATTCCAATTTGCTTACACAGGACTTCGATATATTGAAACAGAGCCGTCTCAAGACTTTTGGGAACCCTAGGCAAATTATTTAAATGGATCTTAGTCAATTAAATAATTAAGGAGATCGATTGTTGTTTTTGATATTGGGGCACATAGATTGAGCGAATTGTACCATTTTTTATTTCTTTTTTTTTTTTGATGAATTTACGTTTCACACACACACATAGAGGGGAGTAACGGTTCGGTTCGGTTCAAACTGAACCGATCATATAAAAACCGAATAAACCGTAAACCGAATTTTACAAAACTGAACCGAATTTTACAAAACCAAAAAAAACCGAACCGAAATAAAACAGTTTGGTTTCGGTCGGTTCGGTTTCAAATTCATATGCATACAAACAATGAAACAAATAGATGGAAGTACACGAAAAGTACAACATGTATATCCTCAATCAATGAAATTTCAATGAAATAGATCAAAGAAGAAGCCATAAACAATAATTCCAGTTCCAGTTCCAAAATATGCAGCACCTTCAAAAAATTTGACAAAAGCACAAATAAAGCAGAATATTTGCTTGGGTCATCTAAATGATTATTTTCCAAAAGGTAAAGAATACTTTGTATAAATCAACAAATACTCATGACAATTTTTCCAGTGCCCAAAGAGAAGTATTTCAAAATCCACCCAAAGTTGAAGCTTTGAACACTATAGCCTCACAAGGAAGCATGTATAAACTTCTAACTACACCAGAAAAGCAAGCATGTATAAACTTCTAACTACACCAGAAGCTTGTACAAGCTTTGAACTCCATATAAAAATTAGTTTAAAAAAAGACAAAGAACAGAAGACACAAAACAAAAATCATTGAAAGTTTAGATCTGGTGGGCAATTTTATGGAGCTCCTCATCCGGTGGTGCAGCCGCCGTGGAAGCCGTCGTCGCATGGACCCACTGGAGCTCCTCATCCGGTGGAGCACCACCAGAGCAGTCACCACACATCTGTCAAACGAGAGACAGAGAGAGGGAGGACTCGATCTTGGCGAGAGACGGAGACAACAATGGCTTGTTCGATCTCGACGAGAGATGAAGAGAGGTCGAGCCCTGGCACCAAGAGATGAGAGTCTGGAGAGTAATTTTTAGTGTATGCAATTAGGGAGAGAGGAGACGGGAGAATAGGGGGAGCGGCTATAGAAATTTCAAAAAATGAAATGAGGAGAGAGATTTTAGGGTTTCATGTTTTATATGGGGAGGGATAAAAAAATAATTTTAATATAGAATTTTGGTTTTCGGTTCGGGTCGGTAATCGGAATCCAAAACCGCGACCCGAACTGTTTAACCGAAATTCCCTAAATTGTAAATCGAGAACCGAACCGAACAAGTTTAAGCCGAACCGAATGACTATTTTGGTCTAGTTCGGTTCGGTTCGATTTTCGATTGAAAACCGAAAATTGCACACACACACACACATACACACACACACACACACACACACACATATATATATATATATATATATATATATATATATATATATATATATATATATATATATAGATGGGGAGATCGCGCTCTCGCCCGGCCGTCCTTTGGGCTCCCCCACCGCTCCTCTTCCTTGGGTGGTGGGCGGGACCGGCCTCCTTCCCCGGCGGGGCGGCCGAATGGCAGTGGAGCCCCCTCCTCTTCGGAGCCCCACCCTCTCCCCGTCACCACCGCGATCCCCGCGTGGTTGCCCCCTTCGCCTCACCCTTGGCATGGCTGCTCCACGTCAACGGCGCACAGTGCGGCCGTCCCCGCCGCAGTCGTCGTCATGCTCGTCGACGGCGTCGACCTCCTACTGCTCCCCCAGGCGTCTCCCCGGCCCCCTCCATCCTCGGGCCTCCCCCCAGCGCGGTCTCCGACGCCCCCTCGGTCCCCCCTCCGACCTTCTCCGATCTTCCTCCTCCCGTTCCGGCGCGCACACCGCTCGCCGCCCCCCTTGGGTTGCCCTCGGCAGTCGCCCTCCGCTCGCCCCCCGCGGTGGCCCAACTCTGCCACGTCTTCTCTCCGCCCTCCGGCCGAGCTCCTCATCGGCCCGCGGCTGGCGCCTGCCCTTAGCCTTCCTCCTCCTGCGCCGGCCCCCCCTCCGGCTCCCCCCTTGCCGTTGATCCTCTCGCCGGTGCCCCCCACTCCCCCTCCCTCCTCCTCGACGACTGGCGGACGTGCGGCGTCCTTCATCTCGCCGGCGCCCCCCCCAACGCCTCTCGCGTCCCTGGCAGGCTGGTCAGGCGACGCCTCCTCCCTCCCGCCCCCCTCCGCCGTCGGCCACGGGGGACCCCCTCCCCCTCCTCCTGCCATGCCCCCCCCATGGCTCTCTCTGGCCCCCGCGCTCTACTCTCGGCGGCGGCACCCATCCCTAGCGAGCCCCCCTCGTGGGCCGCGACGGCTGCGAAGCCGCCGGCTAGATTCAGCTTTCCCCCCGCGTCGCAAGTGGCCCCTCCTAGCTCCTCCCCCGCTGACGGTCCCAGGCGCTCCCTTAGGCTCCAGCAGGAAGACCCCCACCGCCGGTGGTAGGTCCTCCCTGCTGGCCGGACGTGCCTTCCTCTCGGCGGCCGTCAGCCCCTTTCTTCGCCCCTCCCCCGCCCATCGTCTCTCCCGGCGCTCCTCGGCTGCCTCCAGCGCCTCGTCTCCGACCTGGGTCCGACGCCGATCCCCGTCCTCAGCCCCCCCTGGTTGTCCGCCCTCCCGGCTCTCCCTTGCCTCCCCCCTCTTCGGTCTGGCCCTCGCCGGAGCTCCGGACCCCCTCTCTTCGCCCTCGTCGGAGCTCAGGAATCCCTCGCCGGCGCCTCTCTATTCCGGGATGCGTGCTGGGGTGGGGTTTGCGGCCCCTTGAGCCGCGCGCTCACCCCATCGGCCAGAGCGCTGGCCCACCCCCCCTCCACGTGCTGGGTTCCCCCCCTCGGCCTTCGAGCCCACTAACCTCCCCCTCCGCGCTCGTTTTCCTAACAGCTGTCCTTTCGAATTTTTTGAATGGCTCTTTCAACTTTTCAAAAAAAAAAGTCAATTAGGTTAATGATGCCTCGCGTCTGGATGTTTGTTAAGGGTTACACACCCCACCTTTGTAGGAACTTGGGCTATCTCCCGGTTCCAAACTATTTTCCTCTATTTTCTATGAAGGCTCTAGCCACTGTTTATATATATATATATATAATGGCGCAAGGAGCGGTGGATTTAGGTTTAGGGCTTACCCTGGCCTGGGATCCAGGCTCCTCTGATCATGGTCAAGGACGAGAAACGGAGGGGAGGGGAGGTCTTCCTCCAATCGCCGAAGGAGGCGGGTGGTCGACGGTTGAATGGAGATGGAGAAACAAAGAAGGTGTGATGGATAAGCAGAGGAGAGGAGCGAAGGACCAAATAGCGGGGCAGATGCTAATGGCTGCGCCCAGGGATGGCGATCGGCATGAAGGCGGAGCGACGGTTAGGTTTCTGGCCAGGGACAAAGGAAAATAGGTGCAAGTCGATAGGAGTGCAGCAGTCGGAAGGGGTAGCAAGACAGCGAGCAGGATCGCTCTGTCCGGAGGGGCCTGCAGGGATGTCAACAGGCAATGCTATTCCCGTAGGCTGTATGGGAACTCAACCAGTCGGCAATGATTTTTTCGAAGGCAAATATTGGGCAGATTGTCTATGCCAAGCCGAACCAAGTAATGAATCAAAGATGAGATGTAGCTCCCCTTCCCAAAAATTTTCAAAATATTTTCATATTATTTATTTGATTTAAATATGATGTATTTATTACTCCTATATATTATTAATATTGATTATAGTTAGAATATTTTATTGTCTATGTGGAATTTTGTGATATACATATATGTATAAATACCAAGACATATATATGATATAGACAAGTAAATAAATATTCATAATTTAATGATATATATATACATATACATATGTTATATACATATATATATTATATATATGTATGATTGTGTATGTATATATGAATTATATGTGTGAATACATATATATAAATAAATATATATATTCACTCTATTAGATGTTATTGATTTAAGTTATTGTAGACAAAAATTTATATATATATATAGATATATATGTAGATGTGTTTAAATAAATTGGATAAATGATATTAAGTTTTTTTATGAATATTTTATTGTGTGAAGTATATATATAGATAGATAGATATATGTGTGTATATAGATATTATTTGATTGTATGGGTGTGGATATATATATATATATATATATATATTATATATATATATATATATATATATATATATATATATATATATATATATATATATATATATATATATATATATATATATATATATATATATATAAATATTCGTATATATGCATATGTATATAAATACTCGTATATATATATATATATATATATATATATAATATATATATATATATATATATATAATATATATATATATATATATTTTATATATATATTTTTTTATATATAAATATATATATATATATATATATATATATATATATATATATATATATATATATATATATATATATATATATATATATATATATATATGCAATAAGAAATAGAAATAAGAAAATAGAAAATAGAAAGACGCAACCAAAGAACCAGGCCCATATTCCCAGCCCAACCCGAGCTGAAGCCCAGCTCACCCAAGCAAAACAATTTTCCAGCAGCCAATAGAACCCATGTTCGATTCACAGAACCAAAATACCTATACAATACGTATATATATAAAGAGTGATCGAGATACAGCGCGGGAGAAGAAAAATTATGAAAACCCTAAACCATCAAACCGCCGCGCCTCCCAGTCTCGTGGGTGGCCACCCGCCGTCGGAGCCACCGCCGTGCGCGGCCACGGCCAGCAGACACGCGCGCGCGCACGGGGACAGCCGGAGCAACCACAGCAATAACAACAGCCATGGAGGCCACTTCGTGAGGAGATTTTACAGCGTATGATGGATCGTTCGTCGATCTACGACTTCGGGTATGAACACAACTTAACCCTCTATCAACCCTTTCAATTACAATTGTTTGGTTTTCCCTAGATAGATCGTAATAATTTCTGAAAGTTCAGGAAAAACCTATAAAAAAACAGAACACTATTTCAGTCCAACCATCCACGTTCGGAGATCGATCCCGATCGATCCCGTACCCTATTAGAAATTCCTTTTGAACAATCTTTTAGATCACGTATAGGAGCTCATAAATCATTTTATAGATTTGAAGTTCATTAAATATGCACAGAGAAATCAGTTGTGGAAGTTTAGAAAAAATCATCAAAATCTGTTTTCAAATAGGAAGAATCACTCCGATACCACGTCCGTCCCGCCATTCCGGGCGACGTGGTCGTGAACCGAAAGCATCGAAAGGTGCGTAACGGCTTCGTGGTCGTGTGGGCTTTGACGGAATTCAAATTGGTCGGGTGTGCGCGACGAATTTGATGTGTATCCGTCAAAATTTACCGTATCGGCCTCTGTGCAAGTTTTCCAATTACTTCGTACACGCTCGTCAGATCGAGACGAAACTTGTGCCAGCAGGACCGTATCATTTTTTTGGTCCTATATGCCAAGTTTGGTCCAATTCTGAGACAGTTGAATCAGAACGCCGTTTTGCGGACCCTACGGTCCTATTCAACGGACGATTTTGTGTACGGCCCACCGGAATCCAACTTTGGACATACGGTTGGGTTCGTATCAAAAAACTGGATCTGTAGACATGTAGTTTAATGACTTTAGAGACCGTTGACTCTGGCACGCTTTTCGGTGCAAAGCGGGTGTCACGCCCCAGAACCAGAATACTGGAGAGCGGGGGCAGACATAGCGAGCTACGTATATTGAAATGGAAACCACCTCGATATACGGTCACGGCTGTCTAGATATGTGAGAGTTTTCTACAAGCCAACAGTCTCTTATGGTCATGAACAAGCCTAGTGTCTCAATCACCACAAGTAAGTAAAGTCGCAAGATGTATGATAATTAAATATACAATAATAAGGCGTCCCAAATATTACATATTCAGCTGATCATGAAGCTAGTCGTTACAAAATGTTAGGACTAGCAAGAGTTTAGTCATACATGATCAACCCTAGGATTTGTTAATCATGTTTACAGCCCGTAGGCAGACAGTAAATAAAAGTGCAGCGAGCTAACAGGTGCTCGGCGGCTAAACGCCTCAAAAGAATAATTTTACAATAAAGTGGGCAAAACAAAAAGGAAAACCCACTCTTGGTCCGGGTTCCGTCTAGTTGTCACCATTGGGCTGGAAGCTTGGTAGATCCTCGGGAGCTGCTCCGAAATCTGGCCACACAAAACCAGCTGGGTCAACCCCAGAAAGAGCAAGTGCCACAAGGGGGCCACGAAATAAGAACAAAAGCCAGCATTAACACAAGAAGATATAATATTAAAACTAGAATTATGAAAACATGTCAGGATGATATACGACGAGATAACCATGGAACTATTCCGATAGCCAGGTTACAACCCGTAAACCAAACAAGGACCGGGGTTGTAATCCTTCATCTGAATAGAGCTTGGTTTCCCACCATTATCGGCAAGATAATAATGTAAGCAATCAAGACAGGAAACAATCTGGTACTGAATCAAGACATGCCCGGACTGGTTATACTTCATTCAATCAATCACGGCCAAGCAGATACTACGGCTTACTACTTTAACTAACTAGGGTTATCACAGGCCTAATTACTAACAAGATGCAGTGAGATTGTTCCACAGCCACAAGCCCTGCAGACCATCCAGGTTACCCAGGACGAAAGATTAGGGTTGAATTCAGGTGGGTACATTGCCCAGAAGACAAATGTACCCTTAGGTGACTTAGAGGGTGCAACACTCGACGGTGCGCTGGAAATGTGCCCTACTCGACGGCAGGCTACAGATCCCAAGAGCGCCCAGGTAACGGGATTGCCTGTAGCTGTGTCATCTCTTCATGACTACTGAGTTATTCTAGTTATTAACCTTAATCCATTTTAGTAGGTACTCCTGACCGTGGTACTCAGGAGTCCCATCCTAGACATGATGCAATACAGGACAAGTGGATTTAACAAGCAAGCAAGAAGAACTACCCACGGTGTCAAGGCAAGTCAAGTTAGGTTATCAAGTCATGTCAAGTCAGGAGTGTGCCGCCACGGGCCACTATCAAGTCATGTTGGTCATGTCAGGAGTGCACCACTACGGTCACTGTCGTGTTATGCTAGTTCCTTGCCATACCAAGTCATGTACAATGGTCATTCCAAACATAACGAGTAAAATCAAGTTTCTGACAAAAAGGCGTAAGGATATAAAATGGGCGTAAAATATCTAATAAAATATCAAAATACGGGGTTATAGAAGAGCCAAGCTTAAAGAAATAAAACCAAAACTCCAAGAGTCAGTGGACTAAGCAAGGGGTCAAGGGGCAGCATACGTGCAAAAGCACGCACGCAAGGCTCACTCAAGTCTGCGTACCAAGGCACCCTCAAGTGAGCAGTGTACGTGAGAAGTCACGCACACTCAAGGGGCAGCGTATGTGAAAAGTCACGCACGCTACAGGGAGCAGCGTAGGTGAAAGTCATGCACACACAAGGGAGCAGTGTACGTGAAAGTCACGCACGCTACAGGGAGCAGTGTACGTGAAAGTCACGCACGCTACAGGGAGCAGTGTGTGAAAGTCACGCACGCTCAAGGGAGCAGTGTGTGAAAGTCACGCACGCTCAAGGGAGCAGTGTGTGAAAGTCACGCACGCTCAAGGGAGCAGTGTACGTGAAAGTCACGCACGCTCAAGGGAGCAGTGTACGTGAAAGTCACGCACGCTACAGGGAACGCTGCATGAAAAGTCACGCACGCTCACGGAGACACGCTTCCAACAGGAAGCGTACTCAAGTCTGCGTACACAGCGCTAAAGAGCGCGCGTAGCTCAGTGTGCGTAAGCTAAACAGCTATGCACACTGCTCACTGTCTTCTCCAAACAGCAAGAACACCAAAGAAGAACCCAAAGCTTCACAAGTTCATAACTTGGCCATCCGAACTCCAAATCCGGATTTCCAAAGTTCCAACTTGGGTGAAACTGAAAGCTCTTCCACAAGGAAACATCAGAACTCAAAGAAAACCAACCAAAATGGATCAAAACATGTAAAATCCGAAAATAGCAATAACTTAGATCTACATTAATAGAGACTCCAAATCATAAAAACCCAAGAACTAATGTTGATCTCCATGTCCTAAACTAGCAAATGGACAAAGAAAAGGGGGTCCTCATGTAGTGGCAAGATGCACTTGCCTAGGGGTTGGGGAGTTGTGTTGAGGAAGGAGATGAAGAAGAAGAAAAAAAAATTAATGGTGGAAGTTATGAGGAGAGAGAGTGGTAGGTGGGGATATAAAGAGGAGAGTTGTGGTGGGTTGAGGGTGTAGCATAGGGCTAGGGTGTTCCAACACATAAAACCGAACCAAACCGAACCATCCCTAATAAAACCGAGCCAAGCCAAAACCCAAAATAAGAGAAATACCGAAATTCCACAAGTTAAGAAAAATAAAATTCATGCCGAAGATCCAAATACGAGTAAAAATACGAAATACGAAAAAATACAGGAAATACGAGAAATGAGGGTGACAACTCTACCCACCTTAAAAGAATTCCGTCCTCGAAATTTAATCAAGGAGCTAGAGATTGTCACGACAAGCTACACTAAGCACAGGCAAGTTACACTAAGCAGTTCAATCATACAATCATACAATGCAAGCAAGGAAGGGAAAATGTAAGGCATAAGAAAGACATTATACCTCACGAGTCAAACAGGTAGGGATATCGTGATCGGATGTCGTCCTCACGCTCCCACGTTGACTCACCTAGAGAGTGATGACCCCAAGCAACACGGACTAATTTAATAGTCTTGTTCTTGAGTATCTTTTCCCTCCGGTCCAAATAGACACGGGCCTCTCCTCATACGAAAGGTTGGTACCAACAACCAATTCCGAATGGTCTAGGATGTGGCTCGGGTCCGGAATATACCGTCGTAATTGGGACACATGGAATACATCATGTATCTCACTTAGCGACGGCGGAAGAGCGAGACGATAGGATACATCTCCTACTCGCTCTAGAATATCGAACGGCCCTATATACCTAGGACTAAGCTTTCCCCGCACGCCGAAGCGAATGACGCGGTTAGGCGAGATCCTAAGGAATACATGGTCGTCGACAGCAAATTCTAAGGGACGCCGATGAGCATCGGCCCAATGGCGCTGGCGGTCCTGGGCAACTCGGAGGTGATCTCTGACCTTCCTGACCACTTCAACCGTCTGGGAAATCAATTTGGGTCCGAGCATCTGCCTCTCCCCGACATCGTCCCATGCTAGCGGGGATCTGCACTTCCTGTCATAAAGAGCCTCGAAGGGTGCCATCTGGATACTGGCCTGATAACTGTTGTTGTACGAGAATTCTACCAGGTGCAGATGATTCTCCCATGAACCACCGAAGTCAAGGGTACAGGATCTCAACATATCTTCAAGAGTCTGGATTGTGCGCTCTGACTGACCATCCGTCTGCGGGTGATAAGCTGAGCTGAACTGAAGACGAGTCCCCAAACTCTTCTGTAAGCTGCGCCAAAAGTGTGATGTGAATCTTGAATCCCTGTCCGAGGTGATGCTGACTGGCACACCGTGAAGCCTGACGATCTGCCTGAGATACATCTCTGCTAACTGCGCCGTCGACTGTCCAACTCTGAATGAGAGAAAGTGTGCCACCTTGGTAAGCCTGTCCACAATTACCCAAATAGCATCTCTGCCGGCCGGAGATCTGGGCAATCCGGTCACGAAATCCATGGTTATATGCTCCCATTTCCATTCTGGGATCGGTAAGGGTTGAAGAAGTCCAACGGGCCTCTGATGTTCAGCTTTAACCTGTTGGCAAACCAAACACCGAGAGACAAACCGGGCTATCTCCCTCTTCATGCCATTCCACCAAAAATGCTGACGAATATCACGGTACATCTTCGTACCACCCGGATGAATAGAATACTGCGAACTGTGGGCTTCTGCCATGACTTCCTGTCTGATATCTCCACTGGATACACAAAGACGAGTGCCGTGCCGAAGGGTACCGTCTTCATGGATACATAACTCTGGCCTTCTTCCTGCTTCACACTCTGCTCTGAGTCGCTGGATCTTGGAATCTGTTGACTGCGCCACCCGGATCCTCTCAACTTTGCTGGACTGAACCTGTAGACTGGCCATCAATGCCACACTGGTAGGAAGAACCACTTCAATTCCTATCTTCTGAAGATCTGCCAATAACTCTGGTTGCGCCGTCAGGAGATAAACTCCGGCTCTCCTGCTCAATGCATCTGCTACAACGTTAGCCTTCCCGGGATGATACTACAAATCCACATCATAGTCCACTAGTAGCTTGAGCCATCTCCTCTGCCGCATATTAAGGTCCTTCTGGGTGAAAACATACTTCAGGCTCTTATGATCAGTAAAGATCTCCACTCTATCTCCGTACAAGTAGTGTCTCCACAACTTCAAAGCAAACACTACCGCCGCCAATTCCAAGTCGTGGGTCGGGTAATTCTTCTCATGATCACGAAGTTGTCGTGACGCATAAGATATTACCTTCCCATGCTGCATCAAGACACACCCCAATCCTCTGCCTGAAGCGTCGCAATAACTGTGAATCCTCCGGTCCCATCTGGAAGGGTGAGAATGGGAGCCGTTATCAAACCTCGCTTCAACTTCTCAAATGATTCCTGACACTCTGCTGTCCAAACAAACGGCACATCTTTGCGGGTCAACTGGGTCATCGGCGCTGAAATCCTGGCGAAATCTGAAACGAACCGCCGGTAGTAGCCGGCCAATCCAAGGAAGCTGCGAACCTCTGCCACTGAGCTGGGTACCGGCCATGACTCGATAGCCACAATCTTCTGGGGATCCACTTCCACTCCTCCTCGGGTAATGATGTGACCCAAGTATGAAATACGATCGAGCCAAAACTCGTATTTACTGAACTTGGCGTACAACTGATGCTTCCTAAGCGTCTGAAGGACGACTCTGAGATGCTGCTCATGCTCTGCTTCACTCTTGCTGTAGACCAGGATATCATCTAGGAACACGATCACAAATTGGTCCAAGTAAGGCATAAAAATACGATTCATGAGGTCCATGAATACTGCCGGCACATTGGTCGCTCCAAAGGGCATAACAAGGAACTCCCAATGTCCATACCTCGATCTGAATGCTGTCTTCGGGATGTCCTGCTCTCTGACTCTGATCTGGTGGTATCCCGACCGCAAGTCGATCTTCGAAAACACTGAAGCCCTTCTGAGCTGATCAAACAAGTCATCTATCCTCGGAAGAGGGTATCTGTTCTTGATTGTCACCGAATTCAAGGTACGATAATCAACACATAGCCTGGACGTACCATCCTTCTTTTTCACAAGAAGCATCGGGGCTCCCCAAGGCGATCCACTAGCACGGATGAATCCCTTGGTCCTCAGTTCTTCAATCATCTTGTATAAAATCTCCAATTCTGAAGGCGCCATCCTGTAGACTCGCTCTGATACTGGTGTTGTCCCGGAAATCAAGTCTATAGTGAACTCAATCTCCCGCTCTGGCGGCATCCCTGGAAGCTCCTCTGGAAAGACATCTGGAAATTCTTCAACTATCCTGGGCAACTGCACTGCTGTTACTGCCATCCGCAATGCTGGAGAAGATGGCTCCACTGCGCCTCTGGAAAACGAAAACTCTGGCTCGCCGGGGATACTAAAGATAACTCTGCCAATATGGCAGTCTATCCTAGCATACTGGTTCCTCAACCAATCCATGCCTAGGACTACATCATAGTCTGCCATAGGAAACTCTATGAATCTAGCGGGGAACTCCCTACCGCTAACTACGATCCGACACGAGGAAAACACTCGATCTACTCCCACAAGACCATTACCAGTAAGTATATTGAGCCTCACTGATAATGACTCAGGCTCCAATCCTATCCGTGTCGCGAATCGTACAGACATGAATGAATACGATGCACCAGAATCAAACAATACCGAAGCTGGAAAGGAGTTGACGAGAATAGTACCTGCCACTACCTCACCTGGTGCAACTTCTTCTTCCATAGCCATCATCATGGCCTGACCTTGTCCTCTGGCTGCTGGTCCCCTCTGCTGGAAACCTCTCTGCCTATTCCGGGTCTGAGCTTGGGCTTGTGCATACTGCTGGGGGGGGTGCTGCTGGAATGCCTGAGACTGAGGCGACAAGGGCCTCGAAGACTGATACTGCTGCTGCTGAACTGGGGCTGGGGCCGGTCCTCTCACCGAAGAGCTAGAAGGGTTGGATGCTGACGAACCACCTCTATTCGGGCAAGCCCCTATCCAATGATCTGCTGCTCCACAAGCCAGGCACAATCCCTGCGCCCTGCGACAATCTGCCACCACATGCCCTGGCTTACCGCAATGAGAACATCCCATCGCGGAAGTCTGCTTCTGCTTCTGCTGCTACGGGTACGTCGGGGTCGAATGCTGAACCGACGTTACTGAGGCCGCCCGCCTCAGAGTTCCAATGGTCAAACTTCTAGCTGCCGGGACTGGAGCTGATGATTGGTGCATCTGACTATGGGACCGCTTCCTACCTCCGGTCCTATCCACGATCCTCTGGGAGGTGTACTCATGCCTCCTAGCTGCTCTCAAGACTGCATCGAACGTCTGGTGCTCGAACTGCTCAACCGCCAACAAGATCTCCAAATGCAGCCCCTGCTGGAATCGCTGGGCCCTATCAAACTCGATCGCCACCAAGGTGGGGGCAAACCTACTGAGTCTAGAAAACTCCGATGCATAACTGTCGACTGTTCTGCCTCCTTGCTTTAAGTTGGTAAATCTGGTCTGCAGGTCGTACCGAGCCACAGCATCAAAGTACTTCGCCTGGAATCTCTCTCTAAATACTACTGCCCAAGCAATGGGTGCCACTAATCCCATGGCTTGCGCCGTCCACCAACTGCGAGCTAGGTCCAACAACTGCAGGCGTACCACCGCCACCTTCTCATTCTCGGGTGTTCTAGCTGCTTCCAGAACCACCTCGGTATCCTGAAGCCATGCATCCGTGGCAATCGTATCCTCGGTGCCGTCGAAGAAAGGAGGGTTCAATCGCTTGAAGCTGTTGGCCGCCTGGTTTCCTGGATGTCCGCCTCGGGTCAAAGCATCTTGAACTGTCTGGTGCAGGGCGTTGCTTCGACAATCCTGGGAAGCTATCAAGGTTCTGATGAGGCCTACTAAGGTACCATCATCTGGCTCTGTGGGCTGGACGGGCCGAACTGGTGACTCTCCTCCAGAAGGTATCACTCTGGAGGCTACCCCGGAATGCTGGGCTTGATCTCCGGGTTGCTGCTGGCCCACGGGAGGTGCTCCTCCTTGCTGATCGGCAGGGTCAGGTACAGTACCGCTGAGGAAGACGACACAGGGAAACAATAAGGAAGGACCAGGACAGATCAACGATACAAGCATGTAATCAGGTCAAGAATTTCAGGGATTTGAAAATACGGGCGGAGATCAAGGGCGAATACTGATTGAGACATCTATTCGGTAAACCCTCACATTTCTTGTTTGACAAGACCTGCATGGGCCACCACTTAAACTATGTCACGCCCCAGAACCAGAATACTGGAGAGCGGGGGCAGACATAGCCAGCTACGTATATTGAAATGAAAACCACCTCGATATACGGTCACGGCTGTCTAGATATGTGAGGGTTTTCTACAAGCCAACAGTCTCTTATGGTCATGAACAAGCCTAGTGTCTCAATCACCACAAGTAAGTAAAGTCGCAAGATGTATGATAATTAAATATACAATAATAAGGCGTCCCAAATATTACATATTCAGCTGATCATGAAGCTAGTCGTTACAAAATGTTAGGACTAGCAAGAGTTTAGTCATACATGATCAACCATAGGATTTGTTAATCATGTTTACAGCCCGTAGGCAGACAGTAAATAAAAGTGCAGCGAGCTAACAGGTGCTCGGCGGCTAAACGCCTCAAAAGAATATTTTACAATAAAGTAGGCAAAACAAAAAGAAAAACCCACTCTTGGCCCGGGTTCCGTCTAGTTGTCACCATTGGGCTGGAAGCTTGGTAGATCCTCGGGAGCTGCTCCAAAATCTGGCCACACAAAACCAGCTGGGTCAACCCCAGAAAGAGCAAGTGCCACAAGGGGGCCACGAAATAAGAACAAAAGCCAGCATTAACACAAGAAGATATAATATTAAAACTAGAATTATGAAAACATATCAGGATGATATACGACGAGATACCATGGAACTATTCCGATAGCCAGGTTACAACCCATAAACCAAACAAGGACCAGGGTTGTAACCCTTCATCTGAACAGAGCTTAGTTTTCCACCATTATCGGCAAGATAATAATGTAAGCAATCAAGACAGGAAACAATCTGGTACTGAATCAAGACATGCCCGGACTGGTTATACTTCATTCAATCAATCACGGCCAAGCAGATACTACGGCTTACTACTTTAACTAACTAGGGTTATCACAGGCCTAATTACTAACAAGATGCAGTGAGATTGTTCCACAGCCACAAGCCCTGCAGACCATCCAGGTTACCCAGGACGAAAGATTAGGGTTGAATTCAGGTGGGTACATTGCCCAGAAGACAAATGTACCCTTAGGTGACTTAGAGGGTACAACACTCGACGGTGCGCTGGAAATGTGCCCTACTCGATGGCAGGCTACAGATCTCAAGAGCGCCCAGGTAACGGGATTGCCTGTAGCTGTGTCATCTCTTCATGACTACTGAGTTATTCTAGTTATTAACCTTAATCAATTTTAGTAGGTACTCCTGACCGTGGTACTCAGGAGTCCCATCCTAGACATGATGCAATACAGGACAAGTGGATTTAACAAGCTAGCAAGAAGAACTACCCACGGTGTCAAGGCAAGTCAAGTTAGGTTATCAAGTCATGTCAAGTCAGGAGTGCGCCGCCACGGGCCACTATCAAGTCATGTTGGTCATGTCAGGAGTGCACCACTACGGGTCACTGTCGTGTTATGCTAGTTCCTTGCCATACCAAGTCATGTACAATGGTCATTCCAAACATAACAAGTAAAATCAAGTTTCTGACAAAAAGGCGTAAGGATATAAAATGGGCGTAAAATATCTAATAAAATATCAAAATACGGGGTTATAGAAGAGCCAAGCTTAAAGAAATAAAACCAAAACTCCAAGAGTCAGTGGACTAAGCAAGGGGTCAAGGGGCAGCATACGTGCAAAAGCACGCACGCAAGGCTCACTCAAGTCTGCGTACCAAGGCACCCTCAAGTGAGCAGTGTACGTGAGAAGTCACGCACACTCAAGGGGCAGCGTATGTGAAAAGTCATGCACGCTACAGGGAGCAGCGTAGGTGAAAGTCACGCACACACAAGGGAGCAGTGTACGTGAAAGTCACGCACGCTACAGGGAGCAGTGTACGTGAAAGTCACGCACGCTACATGGAGCAGTGTATGAAAGTCACGTACGCTCAAGGGAGCAGTGTGTGAAAGTCACGCACGCTCAAGGGAGTAGTATGTGAAAGTCGCGCACGCTCAAGGGAGCAGTGTACGTGAAAGTCACGCACGCTCAAGGGAGCAGTGTACGTGAAAGTCACGCACGCTACAGGGAACGCTGCATGAAAAGTCACGCACGCTCACGGAGACACGCTTCCAACAGTTAGCGTACTCAAGTCTGCGTACGCAGCGCTAAAGAGCGCACGTAGCTCAGTGTGCGTAAGCTAAACAGCTATGCACACTGCTCACTGTCTTCTCCAAACAGCAAGAACACCAAAGAAGAACCCAAAGCTTCACAAGTTCATAACTTGGCCATCCGAACTCCAAATTCGGATTTCCAAAGTTCCAACTTGGGTGAAACTGAAAGCTCTTCCAGAAGGAAACATCAGAACTCAAAAAAAAACCAACCAAAATGGATCAAAACATGTAAAATCCGAAAATAGCAATAACTTAGATCTACATCAATAGAGACTCCAAATCATAAAAACCCAAGAACTAATGTTGATCTCCATGTCCTAAACTAGCAAATGGACACAGAAAAAGGGGTCCTCATGTAGTGTCAAGATGCACTTGCCTAGGGGTTGGGGAGTTGTGTTGAGGTAGGAGATGAAGAAGAAGAAGAAGAAAAAAATTAATGGTGGAAGTTATGAGGAGAGAGAGTGGTAGGTGGGGATATAAAGAGGGGAGTTGTGGTGGGTTGAGGGTGCAGCATAGGGCTAGGGTGTTCCAACACATAAAACCGAACCAAACCGAACCATCCCCAATAAAACCGAGCCAAGCCAAAACCCAAAATAAGAGAAATACCGAAATTCTACAAGTTAAGAAAAATAAAATTCATGCCGAAGATCCAAATACGAGTAAAAATATGAAATACGGAAAAATACGGGAAATACGAGAAATACGGGAAATGAAGGTGACAGCGGGTCCAACGACGGACACCATTTTGGCCCAAAATTATCGTTTTGCCCCTGTGTCCAGAATTGGACTTAAGGACATGCAATTTTAGCTATTTGGACTATTCTGAGAACATTGGTAATGTTTATTTCAACTTCCGGGGACTGTTGTACGAGTTTTGACTATTGGGGCACATTGAGTGGTTCAGATTGTCGGTTTCACCAGCAGAGGACCACAGGCGAGTACAGTTTATTGTCTGCATTTCGATATTGATCTTCACTATATTTTATTGATTGGCCATTGGTTATGTGATTTTATATTCTATTATAAATTGTTGAGTCGGAAACGTGAAGTACCAACGATGTGTGATCTGACCTTAGACAGTGTAGACAATGTAGACAGTGATTTATTATTGCAAAGTAGACAGTGTAGACAGTGATTTATTATTGTAAAGTAGACAGTGTAGACAGTGATTTATTATTACAATTAGACAGTGTAAACAGTAATTTATTATTTCAAAGTGTACCATGTTTCTTTATTGTATTATTTGCTGTAGACAGTATAACTTTATACAATATAGATAGTGTAACTTTAGACAGTGTAGACAGTGTAACTTTAGACAGTGTAGATAGTGTAACTTTAGACAGTGTAGACAGTGTCGTGTAATTGTCCCGAGACCGATCACATATCAAAGGTACTTCTACGATTGGGAAGGTATTTTGTTTATTTAATTGCTACTGATTTTCTGTCTTTTCTGTTTATTTTCAAAACTCATGATTGATGTCTAATATTTATTTTATAGTCATTTTCATTTATTGAAATTGCATTCAGTGAATTGTGCTCATTCCATTCCTGACTGGAAACCAATATTTTCAGGTTAGTCGTGGATTTACTTAGCATGGGAGATACGGGGATACTTGAAGACAAAAGCCTAGAAACTAGCTAGATAGCGGACTTGTAGGCATTCCAATATTTGTACAAGTTTATATTTATCTGTAAATATAAATCTTGTGATCATTGTAAGTTAAATTAATTTTGTGAATGAGCATTATTTGTGATTTTGATCTTCATGGCCGTGACAAGCGTTCTAAACCGCCGACACTGCGGCGTAGGCTGGCTTGGACACGTCTCGTATCCGTTTAAAAAAAATGGGTGCGGGTCGTGACAAGTTTTTGTGGTGGCCCATGCAGGCCCGTTTTCGCAAATCATGCAAACTCGTGATGGTACTTAAGTTAGTTGTACTATTACGAGCTTGCGACTAGGAAATGCACATTCACGAATTAGAAATTAATTTAATTTAAGAGAATGACTAGGACTAGGAGTCCCTTATACAAAATTACCGATGGGTAGTCTAGGCCATACAATATAGATGAGGAATTATTAATTTTTGATAGTTGTCAGATCCCCATAGGTACACTATTACCTCTTGATATGACGATATGATCCAATGTGGATAGGTTATTCACTTGGTGGGACAGGGCTTCATAGAATCAATGATCTAACCCTGATGAATTATGCAAATCCTTCTCTTTGCCGCTTAGATATCATCCTCATATCTGGTCGAATTGCCTGTGTAGTTTCTATTTGCCCTAGGAATTATTATTTTGTATAAAATTCTGATTATTGTTATATCCATACGAACCTCAAGTTAGTTTCGATCCAAAGGTTTTCCTCTGTGGTTTGAATACACATAGAATAGATATTAGAATGTTGTATTTCTTTGTCCTCAGATATTTCTTTCCTGTTCAATCCTTTATTTTAGGGGTTGTGATTGATAGGACAAATGCTTACGCTCTATTTCCTGGTCAACTTGTTAGATTCTCTAGAAGCTCATGAATATTTTCAAATATAGTTAAAGGAATATTAGTTAACTCGTAATGGCAGGACAGCAGCATACTGTCGCCATTTATTCGAATTATGGAGACTATGGATTCACTGCAGCCAGCAGCGCACTGGCGAGACACGACATCTAGAGTTGAAATTGTTTAAGAAAATATAGGTTATATAATGTTACTAAAAACTATAGCTAGTGGTCCTCTTTGACCGTAGTCACCCTTGTGTCATATAAGGTAGAGTATCGGGTAGCATATCACATCTGAATTACGAAACCAAGGGTTTACCACAACCAGAGTATACGGGCAAGGCATAATCCTCGGTGAAATAATTTCAGACGTGATTACGAGTTTAGGATACTATGGAGGATAGGACAATGCCATGTATGTTCCATAAGATCCAAAGCCAATATTAGTGGAAGTTTATAAGTTGGGTAGCATGTCTCCCGAGCTAGCATTCCGTATTCTTTGTGAACTATTGACGAGGAAATTGACCGACACTAATAGGTTTACCTGGAATGTGGAATTTAGAAGTCCATAACCCTTTAGTCGACCAAGGCTTTATGGATAAGTAGATAGCATGAAGACTGTATAAGCAAGAACACCGAGTAAGGTTTTGATTCTCACAAAACTCGAACTACTTCTGCCTCTTTTCAAAAATCTCGCATACTTGTATTTTGACTATCTTGACCAACGCTGCTATTACAGCCTACTTTTGCAAGCTTACTCTTTTATCGAGCTTGATTCAAGACATATGTTTAGTGGGGACGCCTACTAACATATTGTCTAATCAGAATCGATGTATTACGGTATGATCAACCGTAGTGCACTCGGTTCGCTCTCTCTTTGATTATTTCACGTGGATTGAGATGTCGAGGTAGCTAGGATCTCATCCGTGACTGCTTTGACAATTCCTCTTGAATTATATGTTCGCCTTTGAAATCACGAAATTGTATTCAGTAACATCTTCCTTGAACTCTTTGTTGTTTTTGTCTTTCACTGATTTGGAAGGACGAAAGCTCGTAACTGGCAGAGAGATACAGAGTATCCCCATGGCTATGATAGTTGTATACACAAGTAGCTACCATCGGCCAGCCATGTGACTAGAACCTTTCCTTGAGTTACTCGTTCTCCTCTCGACCCCCAAACTGTTATTGGGTCCTTCTAGCCATCTGAACTTGAGAATGATTAGGAATTTACCCTTAGTCGAAATGCCAACCTAGGAGACTTTCTATTCTCAAGAAACCAAATATTGTGAGTCTCTAATTATTTGCTAGAAGCTTGCCTTAACTAGCAACCCTTCCTCGACCGAAGCCCACAGTTAGACATGAGATGAGTGGACAATAGGGTAATCATTTACCGTGACACTCATCCCGAGATTGGTTTCCAACAAATATTACTCTAGTTACGTAAATTTTATTATTAAGACCTAACTAGTGTTGGAATACCACAGTCACTGGCTTAGCCAATACCATAGCTTAAATACCCTGTCATATTATGATCTACCAGTTGTCAACAGCAATACACGATCACTACAACTCTTGTGATGACAGTCTGGCAGGTTGACACAAATAGAAATTCATGACTCCGTTGTTAGAAATCTTTTCATATGATGTGTCTTAGAGTTGGTTACCCCATCGATAACTCTTGTATACGGTGGACGAGTAGGTCACTCTATTTTATCGACCGTGTGTAATTGTACACACTTATGTTCCATTTATTGAGGAACGATCCTTGAGTTGACCTATATCTACGATATTTTGTTACGCCGTGCCATAAACTTTATTAATAAGAGTCGGAGTACAACATCCTGATTTTGAAATTTTTCTAACCTCAATATTCCTAAGACCATGTCCTATTTCTAAGGTGGGTAGACTGTAAGCCTTCTAATTTTTTTGGATATACGAGGATTATCGATTGATTAGAATAATTTTTTATTAGGATGATAATTAGTGTCTCATGGACTCCCACTTTCCATTAGATTATTTTTGTGTCTGTGAAACCCATTATTTTATTATTAATTATTTAATAGTGTTTTATTAGTATTTCGAAAATTATTATTATATTAAATAATTTTGGGTGAAAAAGAATTTCGAAAAATATTAATAAACTTGGATTTTGATTTTCGAATCCAGACCCGAGTCCGAGCCCAGACCCAGGCCCGAGCCCTATTTCCTTCTTAATCTGATTTTGACTTGGTTATTAATTAAAAAAAATAAAAAAAATAAATAATAAATTTGGGCTGGTCCCGTAGGACCAGCATCTACTAACTCACATACATTGGCAAAACCCCCTCATTTTTGTAACTCCCCAACTTAATTCCCATCTCCTTATAACTCCCAATCCATCACTCCCCCTCTTATAACTCCCCATTCCATCAACTCCTCCCTATTTACTCACACATTCACCACTCCTTTTCCCCTTCCAGTAACCCCCACTACCCCTTTATGTACTCCAACCATCCTCCCACCTCTTCACAGAAGTTGGTAGAGAGTTAAATTTCTCATCTCTTCTTCTCTCTCTCTTACCCTCTTTCACTGGAGAGGGAAAACCCTCAAACCCGAGCGCTGTGACCCGCGGCCGAGCCCCCACCGGCGAGTTCCCCGAGGCCAGCGCTCTCGCGCCCCTCCCGAGCTCGCGCCGAGCGTTCCCGAGCCCCGTCGCTGTTCCCCCGAGCCCCTCTCCGACGAGGCTCCACCGCGCCGCCACCGCTCCCTCCGCGCGGCTTCACCGCCGGCGCCGCCCTCTCCGCCCGAGGCCAGCAACCCCCTTTCTCCGAGGGTTTCCCGAGGCTGCCGCCTTGCTCCGGTCGGATCCGTCCGTGGCCGAGCCACCGCGCCCCCTTGCTCCGGCGATCCTCTCCGCCACGGCCCCGTGGCCGAGCCCCTTTGTCCCGCGCCGCCGTCCAGTCGGCGGATCTCCCCTGTGACCACGATCCCCTCCGCGCCCCGCTGTCAGAACCCGACCCCGTCGCTGTCCAGCACCCTTTCCGTAGATTTCCCCGCTGTCCGTGGATTTTCTCGCGGTTCGGATCTTAGTCCTGCTGCCGACTTAGTTCGGATTCCTTTCCCGAGTTTTTCCCGCGGCTCCCCGCCAACAGAAACTGGTAATTTCTGATAATCAGAGTAGTTCGTCCCTCCCGTGAGTCAATGATGATAGATCGGTCCCCCGGTTCCCTCTCGGGAATCCGGATAGCTGCGTTTTATATTTCGATTAGCTGCGTTAGTTTGATTTTCCTGTGTTTTACTTGCTGGGTTGGCGTGAATTGGTTGGTATTGGAATTCCCGGATATTTCGGAAATTATTCGGTGGATTGGAATTAATTCTGTGGTGTTGGAATTATTTTGGCGGATATTTCTGTGGACTATTTTGGGTTGGAAATGGGTTTCCCTGGTTTGGGACATTTTGCAGGAGTTGTTGGCGCACTTCCCAGTTCTTGGGTTTGTCCCGGAATAGAGGAAGTGCTGCCCAATTTTTACAAAATTATATTTTTATTGATTTCAAAACCGGCTTTCGAAAATGATTTATAAAACCGATTTTCGGGCGACGACCGTACCGGTCTGTGGGCCCCGGCGAAATGCAAACGCACCGGTCCGACCGGACGTTGAGGCATAAACCGAATTTGAGGAAATGGACCGAGTCTGAGACTCCTAGCTTTCTTTAAATTATTATTTTATTTTTTAGGCTAAATATTATAGTCATTTAAATTCTGCATTTTATTTAATAATTCAGTCATTTTCTTATTTAATGTAAAAGAAAGATGTATCGGGCATAAGCCCACCCTAGGACCAGTAGCTGTGCCCATATATTTGTGTAGCGTAGTTTGTTTTCTTTTCTTTTCTGGTGGATGTAAATTTGGGTGGTTTGGATTGATTTCATTTTCGTAGTTAGGACGTAATTTACGGCTTAAATACGAGTTTAGCTAAAATAAATAAAATATTATTAATTCACTGTTTGTCACTAAAAGAAACTGTATTTTATATACATATTATGAAAACACAAAGTTTTCCAAAATTGTAATCGATTCTCGTGATTTTCCAAATAATCCAATTAACCGGTTAATCAACGCACGTAGTTGCGACGTAATCGTTAGCTGTAAATAAATACAACTTAAAACCTGACTAGGACAGGTCTACTAGAGATTGCAACTAGCACACTTAGTCTGGTTATTCAAGGATCTAAGTCGAGTTCTCAACTGTAGGAACCCGAAGTTACAACTGACGTTCCTCTTCGGTACCGACTCGTCTATCCAGTCATTCTAAAACAAAGGCAAGTGCAGTTATGTCTATTTGGTAATTTATCTAGTAATTGTTTTATTGCAATTTTAAACCACATTGCTACACGGAACTCTGTCCTAGAGTTCGAATATTGACTCATTGATTGAATCTGATTGACTCGGGATATTGGGGGAGTAGTGTAGCGTCTATGACCAATACCCCTATATTGCATCATTGATTGTGCGAGCTGATTCGTCCTATACACGAGGATAGGCCGGACCGTATCATTAGGATATAATTGAATCATCCCAAGCCGGTCATAGTTCGTTACCTACTCAAATCACATTGTTTTCAATTGTAGAATTGTGAAAAATATTGTTAAAGTATTTCAAATTGTTTAACATTGCAAATTTCAAATTATTATTTGAATTATTGGATATTCGTAATTGTACTTTGCTCCCTCCTGACTGGAGACAACATTTTAGGTAACACTGAGGATGACGAGCTATACTATAATAGCTACTACGACCCGGTTCTCTACCCTGCGACGGTACCGGAGCCGTCTCTGGAGGACGCTGATCCTGGGACTTGCTGAACCTGATGTTTAGATAGTTCTTCCTTTATGCATTTTTCTTCCTTATTTGGAGTTTGTAGTTTTATTTCGGTATTTTCTTTCACAGTTGTACTTCTGAATATTTTATTAAACAAAGTTTCAAATTCCGAATAGAACAGTTGTGACAAATGTACTTGTGTTGTTGTGAATACCTGCAATGGAACAGCTTACTGCCGCCGTCTCAACAACGGTGCAGGCTGGACATGATCCGGTTCGACCCAATTAGTTGGGATCGGGTCGTGACATATTTTTAGTGGTGGCCCATGCAGGTCTGAACAACAACTTAGGAAAACATACCTAGAAACAATTAGAACACTAGAACATCAATTTGTCACAACATAGGACCGAAATATATTATAAATAAATATTTTTGCTTGATTATAGACCGGTAGGCTACCTTGCTTATGTGTGCGTCCTAAACCTTCCAGAGAATGACCGTTGACCAAATCCTGCTGGCGATGAGGTGTTATCTCCGGATCATACCCCATCTCCTCAACCAAAGCCCAGGGTCTTTCCCCTCGCGGCTGTTTGACCGTCCTCATAATGCATCCAGTGAAGTTTTTCTACACTGGCGAATCCTACCTCATCTCAAACTGAATTGCATTTCCTTGGTGGAGTATTCATTTTTGTTGCTCCACCAGTACCAGCAAACACCTTCCAAATGGTTACCCTATTTTAAGAAATCATGGAGATCCAGAAAGCACAAGTTGAAGCCCAGCAGGAACAGAAGAATATCACGAGAGAAGACATGAAGAACGTCATAATGTAGCCTTAGTTATCTCCAACCAAGTTAGAGCAGAACTTTTGTCCTAGGAAGGATACCCTTGAATCTAGAAGATATTTGGGGTCCCATCAAGTACTCTACTTTTCGGCAGCCTTGTCGTAAGAAGCTTTGGGCTTGTAACTATTGCAAGAGGCCTGATCATCAGGCCGTTAGTTGCCGCAAGAGATTGGGACAATGTTTGGCATGTGGATCTGCTGAACATCGGGTAAAGGACTGCCCTTATCTGTTTATCAAGCCAGAGCTCATAGGCCAGCAACACCTGTTAGGCCACAAACTAAGGACCCTCTTCCTATCCAGCAGACCCTGCCCCTTACAATAAGGCATGATTCAGACTCGAAGATCATAGAAGATGAAGGACCAGATCGATGAACTGAAGGCTTTAGGATTTATTCAGAGTGGAACTTTACCTTAGGAGCATCTATCTTGTATATGCCCCAGAAGGATGGAACAATGGATGTGCATCAAATTATTAGACACTAAAGAACAAGTACCCTCTGCCCGGATCGAGGATCTGTTTGATCTGTTTGTGTGAAGTTAGGGTGTTTCGAAGTTTGACTTAAGATTTGACTACCATCAAACCAAAGTCAGGAAAGAGGACATTTCCAAAGACGGCGTTCAAACATCAAGTATGGGTAGTTTTCTTTGGTCAGGACGTTAGACTGACAAGTGCTTCTGCTGTGTTCATGAATCTCATGAACAGATCTTTCATGAGTATTTGAGTCAGTTCATCTTCTCCATAGATAACATTCTGATATATTGGAAGATTGAAGAAGAGCATGAAGAACACCTGAGGAAGTTTTGGAACTTTGAGGAAAAAGAAGTTTTATGGTAATTATCTGAACGTGGATTTTTGACAAGGTGGACTTTTGGCCATGTGGTCAAGAGAAGAAATTTTGATGGAAGATAGCTGTTGTTGAAGAGTGGTATACCCCAAGTTCAATTCGAAAGATCCTTGAACTTGGCCGGCTACTATCAGAAGTTCGTGCAGAATTTTTGCCAAGATTGCTGAGTCAATGACGAAGCTCACTTGGAAGAATGAAGAGTTCATTCTGAACGAAAGTTTGCCATGCGGCATTGAGGAGCTGAAGAAGAAACTTACCACTACACCAATCCTTGCGCTACCCGCAGGAACCGGTGGGTTCTCAATTTACAGTAATGCCTCTGGAAAAGGACTGGGTTGTGTTCTTCAACAACATGGGAAAGTATCGCTTACACATGTAGGCAACTACAGACTCATGAGAAGAATCATCCCACACCTAATTTGAATTGCTGCAATTATCTTTACTTTGAAGCTGGAAGCATGACTTTTATGGAAAGGGAGTAAAAATGTGTACGGACTACCAAAGTCTGAAATATGTCTTCACTCAGGAAGGGCTGAATGTTAGACTAAGAAGATGGTTGAAGCAGATGAAGGTTTTCGACATCGACCTGCATCGAGAAGTTTGGACTGGAGGTTATACTACCTGGAGATAGAAGGACGGAGCTGGATGCTAATTCAGTATTGATGAAGTTCAAGGCTGAGGGACAAAAATCAAGAGATCGCAGTTTTAAAATGAGGCACTTTGCAGGCTCAGAGATCAAGTGTTGGCAGGAACACTTGAGGGTTTCTAAATTGATCAGCAGTGGAACTCTGAAGAAGGGTGCGAGACTTTGCGTATCGGCTGACAAACGGAGGAACGAGTTGAAGGAAGAAATACACCAGTCACAGTATTCCATATATTCAGGAGATAATAAGATGTATCGGAATATGCCTCCATTGGTTGGTGTTATGGAATAAAGAAGGACAATTCCAGGTATGGGATTAGATGTGAATTTGTTAACATGAGGAAATTAGCAAGAGGACAACAAGCTTGTTGAAGTCGCTGGACAATTCGGAGTGGAAATAGAAGCATATAACAATGAACTTTGAGTAAGGATTGCCTTATTCCCAAGGAGGGAAGGGCACCAATTGGATTATAATGAACCGACTGACTAAGTCAGCACACTTTAATTTCCTTCAAGTTGGTTTATCCACTAAGAAGTGGGCAGCATTGTACGAGAAGCACATCTACCAGATTCATGGAGTACCGCGGGGCAAGCAATCAGAGAGGTCAATCCAGACGCTTGAAGATGTTTGAGATGTTGCGTCTCGAAATTTGGTAGGTCTTGGGAAGACCAAATTGCATTTGGTGAAGTTTCTTCTACCAGAGGAACAATCAGTTTCGACGGAGCAGGAAATTGAGGCCAGCTCAGATGCTACACTTCGGATCCGAGTCACATTTTGGATAATTCAGAGTTCAAGTTTGGACTTAACCTTTCAGTGCCAGAGAAACCAGTTGCAAGCCTAGTCAGAGGTAAGAAGAAGATCAGAATTCGAGTCATCACTTATTTTCTTATCTTTTCGTTCTAAACTTGACTGATGCTGACGAAGTTAGCCTAGTTTTGCAAGCTATTTTTTGTCAAGCTTGATCATGACGGTATTTTATTGGGTGCACCCACTAATATATTGTCTAATCAGGACCGGTGCATGATGGTCTGATCAACCTCGTGTACTTTGGTTCGCTTTTGTATTTTTTCTACATGGATGATATCATAAATGAAACTTGTCCCTAAACCGTCTCATCCACGACTGCCTTGGAAATTCTTATTGTTGGACCTGGGTTACGGGCACAATACCTGTACCTATTTGATTCTCCTACCCTGTCTTTAAATTTCGAGGACGAAATTTTCTAAGGAGGGAAGATTGTGAAACCCATTATTTTATTATTAATTATTTAATAGTGTTTTATTAGTATTTCGAAAATTATTATTATATTAAATAATTTTGGGTGAAAAAGAATTTCGAAAAATATTAATAAACTTGGATTTTTGATTTTCGGATCCAGACCCGAGTCCGAGCCCAGACCCAGGCCCGAGCCCTATTTCCTTCTTAATCTGATTTTGACTTGGTTATTAATTAAAAAAAAATAAAAAAAATAATAATAAATTTGGGCTGGTCCCGTAGGACCAGCATCTACTAACTCACACACATTGGCAAAACTCCCTCATTTCTGTAACTCCCCAACTTAATTACCATCTCCTTATAACTCCCAACCCATCAACTCCCCCTCTTATAACTCCCCATTCCATCAACTCCTCCCTATTTACTCACACATTCACCACTCCTTTTCCCCTTCCAGTAACCCCCACTACCCCTTTATGTACTCCAACCATCCTCCCACCTCTTCACAGAAGTTGGTAGAGAGTTAAATTTCTCATCTCTTCTTCTCTCTCTCTCTTATCCTCTTTCACTGGAGAGGGAAAACCCTCAAACCCGAGCGCTGTGACCCGCGGCCGAGCCCCCACCGGCGAGTTCCCCGAGGCCAGCGCTCTCGTGCCCCTCCCGAGCTCGCGCCGAGCGTTCCCGAGCCCCGTCGCTGTTCCCCCCGAGCCCCTCTCCGGCGAGGCTCCACCGCGCCGCCACCGCTCCCTCCGCGCGGCTTCACCGCCGGCGCCGCCCTCTCCGCCCGAGGCCAACAACCCCCTTTCCCCGAGGGTTTTTCGAGGCTGCCGCCTTGCTCCGGCCGGATCCGTCCGTGGCCGAGCCACCGCGCCCCCTTGCTCCGGCGATCCTCTCCGCCACGGCCCCGTGGCCGAGCCCCTTTGTCCCGCGCCGCCGTCCAGTCGGCGGATCTTCCCTGTGACCGCGATCCCCTCCGCGCCCCGCTGTCAGAACCCGACCCCGTCGCTGTCCAGCACCCTTTCCGTGGATTTCCCCGCTGTCCGTGGATTTTTCTGCGGTTCGGATCTTCGTCCTGCTGCCGACTTAGTTCAGATTTCTTTCCCGAGTTTTTCCCGCGGCTCCCCGCCAACGGAAACTGGTAATTTTTGATAATCAGAGTAGTTCGTCCCTCCCGTGAGTCAATGATGATAGATCGGTCCCCCGGTTCCCTCTCGGGAATCCGGATAGCTGCGTTTTATATTTCGATTAGCTGCGTTAGTTTGATTTTCCTGTGTTTTACTTGCTGGGTTGGCGTGAATTGGTTGGTATTGGAATTCCCGGATATTTCAGAAATTATTCGGTGGATTGGAATTAATTCTGTGGTGTTGGAATTATTTTGGCGGATATTTCTGTGGACTATTTTGGGTTGGAAATGGGTTTCCCTGGTTTGGGACATTTTGCAGGAGTTGTTGGCGCACTTCCCAGTTCTTGGGTTTGTCCCGGAATAGAGGAAGTGCTGCCCAATTTTTACAAAATTATATTTTTATTGATTTCAAAATCGGCTTTCGAAAATGATTTATAAAACCGATTTTCGGGCGACGACCGTACCGGTCTGTGGGCCCCGGCGAAATACAAACGCACCGGTCCGACCGGACGTTGAGGCATAAACCGAATTTGAGGAAATGGACCGAGTCTGAGACTCCTAGCTTTTTTAAATTATTATTTTATTTTTTAGGCTAAATATTATAGTCATTTAAATTCTGCATTTTATTTAATAATTCAGTCATTTTCTTATTTAATGTAAAAGAAAGATGTATCGGGCATAAGCCCACCCTAGGACCAGTAGCTGTGCCCACGTATTTGTGTAGCGTAGTTTATTTTCTTTTCTTTTCTGGTGGATGTAAATTTGGGTGGTTTGGATTGATTTCATATTCGTAGTTAGGACGTAATTTACGGCTTAAATACGAGTTTAGCTAAAATAAATAAAATATTATTAATTCACTGTTTGTCACTAAAAGAAACTGTATTTTATATACATATTATGAAAACACAAAGTTTTCCAAAATTGTAATCGATTCTCGTGATTTTCCAAATAATCCAATTAACCGGTTAATCAACGCACGTAGTTGCGACGTAATCGTTAGCTGTAAATAAATACAACTTAAAACCTGACTAGGACAGGTCTACTAGAGATTGCAACTAGCACACTTAGTCTGGTTATTCAAGGATCTAAGTCGAGTTCTCAACTGTAGGAACTCGAAGTTACAACTGACGTTCCTCTTCGGTACCGACTCGTCTATCCAGTCATTCTAAAACAAAGGCAAGTGCAGTTATGTCTATTTGGTAATTTATCTAGTAATTATTTTATTGCAATTTTAAACCACATTGCTACACGGAACTCTCTCCTAGAGTTCGAATATTGACTCATTGATTGAATCTGATTGACTCGGGATATTGGGGGAGTAGTGTAGCGTCTATGACCAATACCCTTATATTGCATCATTGATTGTGGGAGCTGATTCGTCCTATACACGAGGATAGGCCGGACCGTATCATTAGGATATAATTGAATCATCCCAAGCCGGTCATAGTTCGTTACCTACTCAAATCACATTGTTTTCAATTGTAGAATTGTGAAAAATATTGTTAAAGTATTTCAAATTGTTTAACATTGCAAATTTTAAATTATTATTTGAATTATTGGATATTCGTAATTGTACTTTGCTCCCTCCTGACTGGAGACAACATTTTAGGTAACACTGAGGATGACGAGCTATACTATAATAGCTACTACGACCCGGTTCTCTACCCTGCGACGGTACCGGAGCCGTCTCTGGAGGACGCTGATCCTGGGACTGCTGAACCTGATGTTTAGATAGTTCTTCCTTTATGCATTTTTCTTCCTTATTTGGAGTTTGTAGTTTTATTTCGGTATTTCCTTTCACAGTTGTACTTCTGAATATTTTATTAAACAAAGTTTCAAATTCCGAATAGAACAGTTGTGACAAATGTACTTGTGTTGTTGTGAATACCTGCAATGGAACAGCTTACTGCCGCCGTCTCAACAACGGTGCAGGCTGGGCATGATCCGGTTCGACCCAATTAGTTGGGATCGGGTCGTGACAGTGTCACCAGCCGTGTCATTAATATTCAGAGCACAAGACCAGCTGTTACCTTCCAACAAATTTCATATGCAATTTCTAGACGAGTCCACCTTCATCTAGGTATATCATGTCCCACTCAAACACGTTCTCTTGTGCTCTATTTTTATGGTACGACTTTCAGGATAAAAGGACTAGCTATAACTCTTACCATAGTAACCGTATACTTTTCGACTCCCACTAGAGCCTCAACCTTGACTCAATTCAGTCGACCAATATATGGCTGTAATCTACACGAAGCCTACTACGCACATGACACTAGTGTGCTACTCAATTGTGTCTTCTCGTGCTATTTAAAAAGTCACTGAAGGCACATTTCAGGCTTATGGACCTAGCTAACCAACCCAATAGCAACTAGCTCAACCCATGGATAGAAACCTATTCTAGGTTACCCTAACCTAGTAGACATAGTTTTATCTTGGGACCTTGTTCAGTCAATAAAGATTGAAATCCAAGGTTCATCCAACCAGCGAGTGATGTCCAAAATAGAGAACCCATTAAGAACCAGTAGAACCCATCCATACATACCACCGTATTTGGACTATGAGACCGAACTGTTGAAATAGGTCCCCATACCTATTATGTAGTATCCACCCCTTAGAATGTGAATCCATTCGTAACTTTTATTCCATCTACCTGGAAGTTGCGATCCGATCTTGTATTGCAGTTATATCCCTTGCTCGTGTGTTTAAATAAACACGGAAAAGGTCACAATCTTGATTTCTCAAATTCCATTCCATTATGAAATCTTGCTCAGATAAAATTTTGAGAATGGAATTTATGTATTGCATGGATTGCAAGCCCCTCTAAGAAACAAGTGTTCTTCGATTTAGCAAGTAACTAGACTAGAGTAGCCCAATCTAGCAAATAAGTCAATGGTCCGTAAACATTCTTTCTATCTGTACCATTGGATACCCTCTACCGCTCTGGAAGCTTCATATTCGCTCTCGATTATTTTTCCTTATCTTCCTGTCCTTCCTATTGTAGAGTGACGAATGGTCATACTTATTAGAATTTACCAAGATATCTTAGCTACTTGTGTAAATTTGTTGCTTGTTAGATTTTGGATTATTTGATAGGTAGGAGAGGATTATAGATGCCAAAAGCAATAGATATCCATTTCAGCACTTACTTGGAAGATTATAAAGTTTTAGCGACAGGAGATTTGAGGGAGTAGCATGACCAAAGGTGGGTAGAATTCTTCAAGGATTCGTAGTTACGAAATGACTAGGAGGAGAATGGAAATTATTTTGTGGAATTAAAAGGAGAATAAGGTTCAGGTAGACATCTTATTGAATCTTAAGGTAATAGTAGACTTTGATTTTAAGAAATAGTTATGGATTAGAATTTCGAGGACGAAATTATTTTAAGGTGGGTAGATTTGTAGCTCCCCTTCCCGAAAATTTTCAAAATATTTTCATATTATTTATTTGATTTAAATATGATGTATTTATTACTCCTATATATTATTAATATTGATTATAGTTAGAATATTTTATTGTCTATGTGGAATTTTGTGATATACATATATGCATAAATACCAAGACATATATATGATATAGACATGTAAATAAATATTCATAATTTAATGATATATATATACATATACATATGTTATATACATATATATATTATATATATGTATGAATGTGTATGTATATATGAATTATATATATATATATTTTTATTTTTATTTATATATGAATTATATATGTGAATACATATATATAAATAAATATATATGCTCACTCTATTTAGATGTTATTGATTTAAGTTATTGTAGACCAAAATTTATATAAATATGTAGATATATATGTAGATGTGTTTAACTACATTAAATAAATTGGATAAATGATATTAAGTTTTTTTATGAATAATTTATTGTGTGAAGTATATATATAGATAGATATATGTGTGTATATAGATATTATTTGATTGTATATATATATATATATATATATATATATATATATATATATATATATATATATATATATATATATATATATATATATATATATATATACGTGTATATATAAATATTCGTATATATGCATATATATATATATATATATATATATATATATATATATATATATATATATATATATATATATATATATATATATATATATATGCAATAAGAAATAGAAATAAGAAAATAGAAAATAGAAAGACCCAACCAAAGAACCAGGCCCATATTCCCAGCCCAACCCGAGCTGAAGCCCAGCTCACCCAAGCAAAACAATTTTCCAGCAGCCGATAGAACCCCTGTTCGATTCGTAGAACCAAAATACCTATACGATACGTATATATATAAAGAGTGATCGAGATACAGCGCGAGAGAAGAAAAACTATGAAAACCCTAAACCATCAAACCGCCGCGCCTCCCAGTCTCGTGGGCGGCCACCCGTCGTCGGAGCCACCGCCGTGCGCGGCCACGGCCGGCAGACACGCGCGCGCACGCGGGGACAGCCGGAGCAACCACAACAGTAACAACAGCCATGGAGGCCACTTCGCGAGGAGATTTTACAGCGTATGATGGATCGTTCGTCGATCTACAACTTCGGGTATGAACACAACTTAACCCTCTATCAATCCTTTCAATTACAATTGTTTGGTTTTCCCTAGATAGATCGTAATAATTCCTGAAAATTCAAGAAAAACCTATAAAAAAACAGAACACTATTTCAGTCCAACCATCCACGTTCGGAGATCGATCCCGATCGATCCCGTACCGTATTAGAAATTCCTTTTGAACAATCTTTTAGATCACATATAGGAGCTCATAAATCATTTTGTAGATTCGAAGTTCATTAAATATGCACAGAGAAATCAGTTGTGGAAGTTTAGAAAAAAATCATCAAAATTTGTTTTCAAATAGGAAGAATCACTCCGATACCACGTCCGTCCCGCCATTTCGGGCGACGTGGTCGCGAACCGAAAGCATCGAAAGGTGCGTAACGGCTTCATGGTCGTGTGGGCTTTGACGAAATTCAAATTGGTCGCGTGTGCGCGACGAATTTGATGCGTATCCGTCAAAATTTACCGTATCGGCCTCTGTGCAAGTTTCCCAATTACTTCGTGCACGCTCATCAGATCGAGACGAAACTTGCGCCAGCAGGACCGTATCGTTTTTCTGGTCCTGTATGCCAAGTTTGGTCCAATTCTGAGACAGTTGAATTGGAACGCCGTTTTGCGGGTCCCACGGTCCCACTCAACGGGCGATTTTGTGCACGGCCCAACGGAATCCAACTTTGGACATACGGTTGGGTTCGTATCGGAAGACTAGATCCGTAGATATATAGTTTGACGACTTTAGAGACCGTTGACTCTGGTACGCTTTTCGGTGCAAAGCGGGTCCAACGACGGACACCGTTTTGGCCTAAAATTACCGTTTTGCCCCTGTGTCCAGAATTGGACTTAAGGACAGGCAATCCTAGCTATTTGGACTATTCTGAGAACATTGGTAATATTTATTTCAGCTTCCGGGGACTGTTGTACGGGTTTTGACTATTAGGGCATATTGAGTGGTTCAGATTGTCGGTTTCACTAGCAGAGGACCACAGGCGAGTACAGTTTATTGTCTGCATTTCGATATTGATCTTCACTATATTTCATTGATTGGCCATTGGTTATGTGATTTTATATTCTATTATAAATTGTTGAGTCGGAAACGTGAAGTACCAACGATGTGTGATCTGACCTTAGATAGTGTAGACAGTGATTTATTATTGCAAAGTAGACAGTGCAGACAATAATTTATTATTGCAAAGTAGACAGTGTAGACAGTGATTTATTATTTCAATTAGACAGTATAAACAGTAATTTATTATTTTAATGTGTACCATGTTTTTTTATTGTATTATTTGCTGTAGACAGTGTAACTTTATACAATGTAGACAGTGTAACTTTAGACAGTATAGACAGTGTAACTTTAGACAGTGTAGACAGTGTAACTTTAGACAGTGTAGACAGTATCGTGTAATTGTCCCGAGATCGTTCACATATCAAAGGTACTTCTACGATTGGGAAGGTATTTTGTTTATTTAATTGCTACCGATTTTCTGTCTTTTCTGTTTATTTTCAAAACTCATGATTGATGTCTAACCTTTGTTTTATAGTCATTTTTATTTATTGAAATTGCATTCAGTGAATTGTGCTCATTCCATTCCTGACTTGAAACCAATATTTTTCAGGTTAGTCATGGATTTACTTAGCATGGGAGATACGGGGATACTTGAAGACAAAAGCCTAGAAACTAGCTAGATAGCGGACTTGTAGGCATTCCAATATTTGTACAAGTTTATATTTTTCTGCAAATGTAAATCTTGTGATCATTGTAAGTTAAATTAATTTTTGTGAATGGGCATTATTTGTTATTTTGGTCTTCATGGCCGTGACAGCGTTCTACCGCCGACACTGCGGCGTAGGCTGGCTTGGACACGTCTCGTATCCGTTTTAAAAAAATGGGTGCGGGTCGTGACATGAGATATGTAGATCCCAAGAAAGTCGAAGTCTGGCGTCCTAAGGGCATAAGTTAGGCAAGTAGTAGAATTTTGGTCGAACACCATCATTTTGTACGTCATGGAAAATTGGCCTTTCTATGGACAGAACAAGGGATATGCAAGTCGAGTCTGGCGTCCTAAGGGATCGATGGAGGTACATGCCCGAGAGGAAGGCTTCTACTTTGTTAAATTTGGCCTCCGTGAGAATGTAGAACGTGTGCTCCATGACGATCCTTGGACATTTGACGGAAGGCTAATTATGTTAAAGGAGTGGACACCGACAGCCAGATGTGAGAAGGTCTTACATACGGTTGTAGAAGCATGAAAATTTCAGCAGACTTACAACCATGCGCCCAAGCCAATGAGGACATATGTGCCCAAGTGAACTCATATGCGTCCAAGTCACCAGTGAAGCTCTATGTGCCCAAGTCAGCAGTGAAGCCCTATGCGCCTAAGTCACCAGTGAAGTCCTATGCGCCCAAGTCACCAGTGAAGCCTTATGGCTTCTCCAGAAGGGGGCGCATAGCCCTGTTTCAGGCTATGCGCCCAAGCCAGAACAGCCCCTGACTCGGTCAAAGCCACGATCAAAACGTGTACCGAAGCATACGGACACGTCAGTCTCTACGAGTAGTCGTGCACCGAAGCATGCGGCCACGTCAACACCACGACCAACCCATGATCTCGTATTCTACATGCGCCTACACCCTATACGCCCAAAGTAGGACTATGCGCCCACATGAAAACCATTATGTTTTCTCATGTGGGCGCATAACATCATTCCAGCTCAAGAACGACTACAAAAAGGGGTCTCATACCTCTTCCAAACACAGAACGGAGAGCATTTTCAAGAGCCAAATTGCTGCACTTCTTGCCAGTGAGCCGAGAGTTAGCAATTTTCTTAGGTTTTCTTTCACTTTTGTAATCGGAGTGTCAACGGAGTAAAGGAGCAACTGCCGCTCGATCTCCATCGTCCCATTTCCCATAATTCTTTTTGTACTTGGGGATCCTCATCGCAGGATCTCTCAGGCGTACTCGATTTGTGGTGCCTTGTGCCAATAAAGAAAATACAGCATTTTTTCTTCTTTTTGTGTGTGTCCATAAAAATGGCGAATCTGCTGGGGACTACCTTTTCCTCTGACGAGAAGGTGGTGACGCAATCTGATACCGACAAAGTGGGGAGCACTCAGAAGATGCTGATCGTAAAGATCGATCAGCAGGCGTTCGAAGAGATGCTCTCGAGGGATGGCTCTACTCCCTCAAAATCAGCAAAGCCAAACAAGTCTCGCAAGATTTGGCTTCCGAAGGCTCGCAGTGCATATCCTGCTAGTGTCATAGCAGATATGCAACTGAAGGACTCTGTCACATGGGCGCATGGCACTGCCACAAAAGCTCAACAAATGAAGAAGGTTCACACCATTCCGGGCTCTACTATCCCAGCGACTTCTCTCTTGTGCAACCAACAACGGAGTGTTCAACGCTCGAGACTTGGCAAAAAAATACTACAATGCCAAGAATCGGAGTGTTCGACACTCTGGACAAACCCAGCGAGGCTCACAAACAAAGAAGGCGAAGCTGGAAAAAAATAGCACTGCTCCACCAATTATGCGCCCAAAGCTATGCATCCAAGAGGGTATGTGGGCGCATAACTCTGGGCAGAAGACTTCAGTCTTCGACAGATTATGCATCCAGGGTCATGCGCCCAAGGGTATGCACCCAGGCTAAACTGACCCATACTGTGCGCCCACATCGAGGAAGCTCCGACATGCTGCCAAGAAGCATGCGCCCAAAGGCAGACTCCATGGCCTATGCACCCACAACAAAAAGATGGGCCCCAACGCATATAGCACGGGGCTGTTTTTAAGGTCATCACAGAACTTAGGTGTGGGGGTTGTCCCTGCACATGAACTAAGTCTGGATGCGCCAACTCTCCTTACAAACCCACATGCAAAGCTCGACGATGCATGTGACATGGGTTTTAAAACAAAACTCCCTTCCGCTGACTTACGCGATATGTTAAATCATAAGCGTAAAGCGAGGAAGGACACATCAATTCATGGTGTACATCCGTGCATCAATATTGTTATCAACTGTTGCTGCTCCAAAGCAACGAGAGTGCCTCAGAGGCAGTTCGTGTTTCGACGTTTGTATTTCTCTGACGATGAAAAGCCACGGTGTGTTTCATCCAACACGGCTTCATAGGATCCCCCTTATGGAAGCTCCAATCAAAGACGGTGGACCACGAACCCAACTTTCTATCTCAGTTTTGCGAGAAGGAGAAGAAGAAGTCTGCCGACAGATGGCCAGCAGGCTGTCACATCTGAAGGAGTCTATATGGTACTCGGTTGAAGGCAAGATTCCGTATAGATGATGAGGACTCCCAAGCTGGGAGTAGTATTCCCTCAGAGTCTGAAGCGAATGACCTTCACACTGGAGGTAGACTTCCAGAGGACGATGATCTCTCCGAGTCTGACGACGACGATCTGCCTCCCCTACCTAAAGGTGAGGGACATATCAACTCAGAAACAAATAGTATCAGTACCAGTTGTACTTTTTCCTTTGTTCGTCCTCGTATGTTATCTACATACATAGCGGACGGAAAAAGACCGAAAGAAGCCAGTGATCAGACCAGCAAACGGCTAGAGGGTCTTGAAACAACATTTGCCAAGATCACTGATATGCTTACCAGTATCATGGCGGTCCAAGCTGCTGGGGCTGTTCCTCAACCTCAACAAAACATCTCGGCTCACGTTAGTCCGACTCATAGCAACAACCCTCCTTCACTACAAAAGGAGTATCATTCTGTTGCGCCTCCTCCAAATCTTTCAAATGTTGGGGGTGGTCCTTCACCAACGACGTCTGACAACCGTACATCAGCCATTTTCCAACACCTGCTCAATCAACAGGATGCAATTGATTCTCTGGTTGCCCGTCTCGACACCATCTCACGCAAAGACGAGCTTCAAAAGATGGGAATATCTTAACCTTATCCTACTGAATAGGAGAATGCTACCTGCCCTCCTAACTACACGCCGCTGACGCTAAATTCATTTGACGTGATGACTTCTCCTCGTCAATACATGACATACTTCAACACGCAGACTCTACACTTACCCAGGGATGATCCGTTCTTGTCAAAATTGTTTATTAGCACCTTGTAGGGGGTAGCTTTTGAATGGTTCTGCAGTCTGCCTGACAGTTGTATCAATTCTTTTAAAGACTTAGAGAGGTTATTCCTCAACAGGCTTTACGAGAGCGGCATACATGTTAGTATGTCCACCCTCATCGAGACCAAGCAAAGGAGGACTGAGTCTGTCAATGCTTTCATCGAACGCTTCAGGCGGCTAGCGTTGAAGATGTCCTTCGGCATACCAGACTCAGAAATTATGGATACTTGTCGACATAACTTCCTTCCTACAGTGAAGTTCTGTCTGGGTATACATTGTAGGACCGATTGTAGGAACAAGCTGTAAAGCGCAATACTCTAGAGAGGGTGAATAGAGTAGGCAGCAGAAATTAACTATTTAAAAATGTTAGTAACAAGATCACAGAATATATCACAAGTAAGTAAATGAAAAGTAGAGATCAGAAAGCAAACGCAAACACAAGGATGTGTACTGGTTTTTCTCTTGTGAGGACTAGTCCAGTCGGAAGAACTCTAGCTTCCAGTTGAATCCACTATGGAAAATCACCACAAGTTTTCATCCGAAGTTCTTGCAACTTATACAACACGAGCTTTGATCCGAAGTACTCGACCAACTTCAATTGTGAAGAGTCTTTCTTCAATCAAGCCTCTGATTACAATCACTCTGAAACTTCTAGATCGTACCACACTGGCAAATCGACTAAAGGATTGTAACTGGCTTGGGATTTAAAAATGAATAGCTCAGAACACTTTGGAAGAAGTAGTAGGCTTATAGAGAAGAGATATGAAAGTGAATTGGTGTGTGAGTGAATTAAAATGATCGAAATCCTTCTCTATTTATAGTTTTTCCAAAGGCAAAATTCTGACAGAATTCGGGCAGAATTCGGGCAGAACTCTATGAGAAAATCTCGTTGGAATCCGTAACTGCAGGAAGACCAAGTTCAAAAAGCAACGTTCACTAACCGAACTCTGGCCGAATTCGGGCCGAGTTCTGCTAGGGTTCTGTTAGGGTTTTACAAATTAGTTTTTGGACTTTTTGAAAAGTCAAACAGTTAGGAAGTAGTTTAGGCTTTTGTAAGTGGGCTTATTTTCAAAATGAAAGGGTATTTTGAAAACGTTTCTTGGATAGCCTATTTGCCAGTACGATGTAGTGAACATCGTATTCCTAGACTCAATAAATATGAAAAATATATTGATAAAATAGGAAAACCAAGAGCCCTTTGATGACGCCTTTCTTCAAATATTTGACTAGACTTGAAGACGCCTTTTTTACTTGATGACAGTCGTCCAAAGATAAACAGATCTGAAAATCTGAATACCTTTCGGTGGCTTCGCCAACGCCGTCTTTGGCCCATTGCATATGTCCTGGTTTAATCATGTATGATCATGCTTACAGCATGTCTACAAATACATGTTAGACAAACAAAACAATATGACTGATACAGAACATTAGGACAATGCTAAGTTAAAGTAGTAACATAATAGTGATTACGTGAATATTAGTGATGTTATTATGTTAAACTTAATTGATTAGCCATATTCAAAAACATGATATAATCATTGGGCTAACAATCTTCCCCTTTTTGATTATGGCAAATCGGTTAAGTTTAAGATATATACAATAGATGCATGTATCACTAATAAACACATAATACTAGAATATTGTGTTCTAACTTAAATTTATTTCCCTCCCTTTGACATGATAAAAAATAAGCTCCCCCGTAATTAGAGCAAAAATGAACTGAAGCATAAGTAAAGGAGGAAAGCAAAAATAATCATGATCAAGGATTAGGAGAACATTGTAACGACAAGTTTAAAAAAAATATAACTAAAAAATAAAAACTTGTCAAAAATAGTTGGTTGAACTTTAACAAAGAACACTAAAATCAAGTAATACATAGTTTAAAAACTAGAAATCCAAAAATGACATTCAAAACACATTTTGTTCATCATATTGTGTTTTGAAATAGACCAAAAAAAATATATCAATATAGTAGGAATCAATCATTGGTCATAAATAAATCATATGGAATAGAAATTTGCAGATCTAGTATATACCAAATAAAAAAATAAAAATATAATGAGACTTTTAACACTGATCACAAAAAAAGTATGATTCATAAATTATCCATACAAATTAGTAAATCAATTCCATAAAGAGTATAATCATCGAAAAGAAATCAAAATACGTATACTAGAATCTATGCAAAATCTATACCAAAGTTCATGCATTTGAATTCAATTACCTTAGCATGATATATGAATATCCATTAGATAAACGTGAAGGTAATAAAAACAAAAAAAACTAGAGAATGAGAAATTCAGTCGACTTGAATGCTCCCCATAATGTATGATCAGTCTAAATATAGATAATCATGAACTTTGAGATAAAATCTCAATGAGAAATGCCAAAAGTAATTTTAAACTCAATCAAATAAGGATAATTAAATATATATTTGGCAAGATTACTTTTAAAAACTCGAATGAGAGAATTAAAAATAAATAATAATAATCATATATTCTCTCATCTAATACAAATCCAAATATCATGAATAACTCAGCAAGATATTTAACCAAGACAATATAAATCAATGGTGAACTAGGTATACCACATATTAAGGGCATAAGATAATTGAAACAATTAATTTGCTCCCCCTTAAAATATGCGTATATAGTTCAAAAATAATTTATATGCATAAAATAGATAAAATAAATAATCACAAGATCTAAGGGATAACCAAGATATGGATCTTTCTTTCCTTTGATCAAATTCATATAAAGTTCCAAAAACAAATATCATCTTTAGGCAAATAACAGAAGTATCCAATGAATAAATTCTTAAAGATGAACAAACAAAGTATATCTCCAATATATATATAAAAGTAATATTTCAAGACATTAAAAGATTTTGAAAACTGTCTTAATAATAACATTTGAGTACGAGACAAATTCAATAAATCAAAAAGAAATAAAAAAGACTTCTCAAAAAATGTAAAATTTATTACGAAAAATTGTCTTAATAAATGTTCGAATGCAACCATTTAGTCCTTAGACTGAAAGCTGCCGATTCGAATCACGAAAACAATTTCAATAAAAGAATCCATAAATCATAAATAAATCCATTTGAACAAATAAACATAACTTGATAAATGTCCAAAGAAAAGTATATTCTAGATATATGGCATGTCAAGGGGATAATTGACTTGAAACAATTAACTGCTCCACCTTTACATGGCTATATCCAAAAATAATAATATTGACAAAATTTTAAAATAAAATTCAGAGACATATTTTTCGAAAATATTAGGTCTTCTTATCAAAGTTCATTTCTTCCCTTTTAAAGCCTTAGCACGGTGTCCACCTGACAACGTAAGGTGTAAAGAAAAGAAATGATTTGAGAGAGAGACATTCAATATGCATGACTTCTTCCCTGCAATGAGTTACTGTTGTAGACAGTAAGTAACTAGAATAAGAAGATAATAATATAAAGCTCAAAATCACGAATATTACGCAAGTTAAAGACGAAATCACAAGATCATAATATTCACTGAGTAGTCACAAAATCATTAAGTCTGAATATCGAAAAGTGTGACAGAATAGAATATATCAAAAGATGACAAACATTAACCTATGAAGATCAATATATGTTACCTTTTGTAAAATTAAATTATTAAATAATATTATCCATCAATGCTAAAATTCAAAAGATAACAATTGTAACTAGATCTCAATAAATCTTTAGTTTATAAAGCGTTGATCAATCTTGGATTAGCTGTAGAGGTACTGTCCCAGCTAACGGAGGTTCACCGGGGAACACTTAAGTACCGCTTCGCTTCGAACGTAGTCGTGGTGACAGACAGACCCTTTGTAGGCTTGTATCCAAAATAAATCTCTTCTTTAATAACCGAGGATTTAAGAAGAATTAGTGCAATATAAAAAATATATTCTATGGACTTAAATTTTTTTAGAACAATATAGCATACGGTATAAGATGTATGAATTACATTTATCCATATGTATTACAAAATCATTGGGTAACAATAAAATCTAAAATATTTGTAAATCAAAATGTAGGACCTAGATACGTTGATGTATTTTGGAACCTAGGGGACTGGGTTCAGTACCTTGGATCCAGAACTAGACGATAGTTGCAAGTACACCTTAATAAATCTTAAGTCTATAATGTATTGATCACTTCGGGTTAGCTGTAGGGGCCGGTTCCCAGCTAGCGGTAGTCCGAAGACTAGTACACCGTGTCGCTTCAGGCTATTTATACCTGTATGACAGAAGGACCCTTTCGGCTTGTTTCCAAAATGTTCTCTACTCTTAAGAACTTAGATTCAAAGGAATATATGCAGTATCATCGAACATCGTCGAAATCCATAATCTCTAAAAGTAAATACCCAAGGAATAGTTTATCAAGGTCAAGATATTAAAAAAAAATATTTCAATAAAAGTCATGTATCTAAAATGTCAACCAAAAAGCCAAAAAAAGAGATTTTGAGGAAGAAGCTGATTAAGAGAAGAACATAAATTTGTTCAAAATAATCAATAGCTAAAGTATGAGATAAGCACAAGTTTGAAACTACTGTTTTAAAAAGATATAGAACTTGAACTTAACTCATATATCCCCATAAAGATATTTATACAAAAATATAGGAAATATATGAGCAATATATAAATAAAAATGAATTATTCATGTATCCTTAATAAGCATAAAAAATATCACAAGATCAAAAACATGCATAAAAATGCTTTATCTGACAAAGATGTAATTGATTCATAAGAAGTTAATCACAATAAAATATGTGAATCAATAGTAAATATATTATGCAAGCACAAGGTTAACATAAAAGTATATGTATATACTTTTCAAGTAAGTAGAAGACTTGTGCTAAAGATACATGCTCACAAAATACTGATCAAAGTAAATACGACATGTTAAAGACAAATCGGTAAGAAGTAACCATTAAAAAATATTAAAAACGAAGAGTCAAAAGCATATTAACTCAAAAAAGCTCCTATGCATGCTTCAAGGATAAAACTAAAATAAAGAGCATACATAGATAAATATGTCACACTAATAAAATACTATATAGTGTGAACTAAATATTTAAACTAAACAACTAGTCAAGCTAGGATTATGTCTCACATTTATTTAAAATAATAGATAATTAAAAGATATCACTGAAAGCTAATAGTAAGACATCAGTAAGAACGTGCTAGATATTTAAAAAAAAACTATTTAGAAAGCATGTTACCGAAGTGGTTCTAGTGACCACACTTATGTTGGTGCAATTGCTTGGAAGATGACCTTTGTAACTTTGTAATCACCAACATGTTCCATGGTTCTATTTGATATGAGAAGCTTCACCTGCAATATTAGGTGAAGACTTTGGTATCCAATAATTGGATCCACATTTGTTAGCTCTGGGAACCCATTTGCACAAGTTCATATCAACAAGTTTTCTAATCTGACAATTATTAGAAATATGTCCATTCATACCACAATAATGACAGAAAGAATTAACATTAGTACTATGTGCAGCAGTCTAAGAACGTGCAGTGGGATGACATGATGTGCGTGGATACTTGTAATAGAAAGCATGGTTGTGTGAAGCTTTAGTTTTGCTTGCTTCCTTTGTAAAAGATCTGATATGTGTGACTTTGTGATGTGTCACGACCCGCTCCCAATTTTGGGAAACGAGTTCGTGGTGAAGTCCAGCCTACGCCGCAGTATCGGCGGTAGTACGCTGTCTATGATAGTAGTGGTCCACAACAAGCACAACACGCATATATATCATCCACAACTAAGCCAGCAATAATCACCAAAATATCCAATAGTCTCAATATAATAAATATGAAATAATCCACTGCAACACAAAAAGTCTCGGGAACAAACCCGGATAGCAGAAAATAAAATAGACTCCATAACTACAACTACTAACTAATGCGAATCCATAAGGAAGAAAATATGCTAATTCTTTTTTTTCTAAGAAAATATGCTAATTTGCATCAGTGCTGGACTCGGGTACGCCAGTGATGTCAGGGTCGCCAATATACTCACCGTAAATCTCGGGGCAAATCTCATCGTCTAAAGCTGAAAAATAGTTATCCAGTCAGGATTGGAGCAAGCACTACAAGAAAATAAGGATTTACCGACATTTTTTTCTTCCGACGTTTATGGGAACGTCGTCTTAGATAGGATACACCGACGTTTTACAATAAGCATTAAAAAATATCGACATTTTCTCATGAAGGTTGAGAATTCCCGTCGCTTATTTCCTGGCATTTATGGATTAGTCGGCATAGAGATGATATGCCAACGATTTGCAATAAATGTCGAGAAATTAGCTGACGTTTGGATATAAACGTCGAAAATATGCGACTGTTTTGTATAAACGTCGCTTAATTTTGAATTTAAAAATAAAAGCAAACCGTTTTAAGCCAAAAAATAAAAAAATTTGTTGGTTTATTGATTTAGAAGAAAATTGTCGGTTTATAAACAAACAATGTTAGAAAAGTTCCAAAAAAAATCAATATTCAGCCTGCTCTATTTGTTTTACTACCCGCTCTCTTTTTCACTTCCTCCCGAAACAGCCCGCTCCCTTCCCTCTCCTTTTCACTTCCGCTCTCATTTTTCCTCCCTCTTCTTCTTCTTCCTCCTCCTCCTCCCTTCCCTCTCTCCTTTTCACTTCTGCTCTCATATTTTTTGGCCTATTTAATTTATTTCCCATCAAGAACCTCCAAAATTCCAGACCCTAACACCCTCCCAAGAAACCATAACCCTAGAAACTACCCATACTAAAAATCCCTCCTCCCTCTGGTGCGGTCTTCCCCCGTCGCACATCTCTTCCACATACACCATCCCTCCGGCGCTTCCACCACGAGAACAGGTATGGCAGTGGATTCGAAGGCTCAAGAGTCTTGTTTCTTTCCTCCTCATCCTGTCATACAAGAACAGGTTCAGTAGGCTCTTTAAGTTTTTCTCCGTTGTAAATAAGATGCGCTTGAGATGCTGGTCAAAATGTGGTCTTGATCTTTGTACCGAGTGTTTTCGGCAGGGGTTTGGCACCTCGTAGAAAACATGGTTAGTGTTTGTGAAAATGTCCCTTTGGACTTGATAATTTCTTCCAACTATTGATGGCTAATGTTCTTTATAAGGTAATCCTTGTTTTATATATATACAAATAAATATACAGTTTTGTATTAATTTCAATGAACTAGAAAATCCTAAGCATTTTCAACGGTGACATTCCCCCCCTCGCCCGCCCGCCCGCATAAATCCGTCTTTAGCCTCCCAGGTGCTAGGCGTCCCCTTGCCGCATAACGGCCACCTAGCACTTTTATAACATTGAAATGAGCTACTTGATATTCACCAACTCTTATCCTAATTTCAAGAAAATTATATTTTCCTTTAAATCACTGAGCTTGAGGTTTCACCATGGTAACAAGTTTTATAGAACTCTACATCAGGTAGTTATAATACAATTGAATGTAAAATATGATACTTAATAGCAACTAACAAAACATGTAACAAAATTTAATCATTATTATCCTCTTGCTACTTGTCCATCCTCCTTGTCTATAAGTTCAAAGCTATTGTGTCCACTGGTGGCACTACTTTTCAATTTTTTTTGCTATGGTTGATTTTTTGAAAGAGAACTCCTGAGTTCAGATTTTTTTTAAGAATAATTTCCAAGATCAGTTTAGTCAATTTTACATTGTCTTGATAGTAAATATATTGTTGACTTCATTTCTAAACCATCTCAAATCTCATTATTTTAAGACAAAAACCATTTCAAATCTCATCAAACCTAAATGCCATTGGATGCTAAAAGAAGTCTTGGCAGAGGACAGAGAAGGTCGGAGTGGTGATGACAAAACTGAAAGATAAGCCAGTAGAGGAGGTTGCTGGTCTCCGTGTCTTGTTTTGAGATAGTTGTGCATGGTTGGATCGTCAGTAGTCTGACATCTGGTGTACCAGTACCTGGATGACGGGGGTAGCACAAGTGGGTGAAGAAGGGAAGACAGAAAAGTGGGTGTCTTTGCCTTTGCGACTCTGCAGCCCATAAAAGTAGAACTATCTTGGGGAGAAAGAAATAGATGAGAAATCAATATTCTGAAGTTATGTTATAAGTGTGAGCGAATATTATGGAAAAATTTGATTTGACAAATTATTCGTGAACTGACGACTCATTTGCATTTTTTTCCTTTGCAAGAATTATTCACAAAATTTCAAGAAATTTGCAAATATTGTGACTATGAGCTTTACGTCCTCCTAAAGCAGATAACGTTTCCTTGAGCAGGAACCTGGAACTAGGATGGTTGGTGTTATGTTGAAAGTAAATTCTGAAGTATTGATCAATTCTTTCACATTAGATTTGTCCTTCATTGGTGGCAATATTTTGATGAAAAATCATATCAAAATTGTGCATATTGATAAATTCTTTCACACTTCATTAACAATTTAGAGTTGTCCTTCATTGATGACCCTGTTTTGATGGAAGAAGGCATTTTATGATTCTGATACGGTCTTAGCAATCAACTCTATCTCATCTATTTATATCGGCTTGCAACCCTTTTCAAACATTTCCTCTCTCTTTTTAAAGGAAAACTTCCCAACCTCGTATCATTTAATACATCCTAATTTTAGCTAGGTTTATGACCTTTAGCACCATTCTCCTATTGTAATATTTACCAAGCAGCTGGAGCTGATTCTTGTTAGTTGTTAAGTTCTATTTTCATTTTCATGAACAAGGATCTTGTAATTGCATCTGCTGATTCATTTATAAGCTAGAGCTAGAATACGTAAATGCATCTGCTAATTCATTTATTTGATAGTAACAAATATTGCTTCTGTTTGATTGAAATCTTATAAGTTGATTCTGTTATCAGACTGAATCCTCTTTCCCTCTATGTACTCCTATATTGTCAAGGATAATGCTCTAATGTGTAAAGAACATTTATTGTTTGGATTACTAATTTAGTAGTCCGTGTTGCAGCATAGATCAATTTTTTGAATGTTTCGATGGCATGCGAAGCTCTTAGGCAAATTCAGGAAATAGTGGTATCTGGCACTGGACTTGTTCTGTTTTCAGTGCAATAACTGCTGCCTCCAATCTTGCTTCTGGATCGGTGCATATTACTATAGGTAATTGCTATCCTTAATCTTTAGTGTCCTGTCTTTTTGTTTCCATACTTCCTATATTCACGTGGCACAACAGCTAATGTTGCAATAGTTTGCCGTCTATACATCTGTTACTTTTTATGAATGTGCTTGCAACTATGCACTGTTGAATGTTGTCTCATGATGATGTTGTCCTGATTTGTGGAGCAATTTTATATTCAAACTCTCCTCTAACAAACTTGAAATAGAAAAATGAATCTATTGTCTGACATATCCTGCTAGAACACTTATGTCTGAACTGCATATTGGGAAGATGTATTCTGTTATGTTTTTTCTTATCTTTAAACATTGGCATACATTTTTTTTTCTGAATGCTAAAGAGCAATCTAACTGGGCTTTGACCATTGGTTTCTGCCCTTTCTTTGTCGTGCAGAACAGCAGAATGTGGAGACAAGTTTACGAGCAGCTATTGCTAAGGTTTCTGTTCTCCTTTCCTTTGATGATGGGAAACATAATAACTCACATGAGTTGGTGGATGACAAACATTTGAATGACCCGCCTGGAGATGTTCATGAAGGCCTTTCATCCATTAATTTTGGCAGTGGATATTTAGATGCACATAATACTGATTCGTACATGAGCTATCTTTCATCCCTGAATATTGGTAAGTCTGGTAACATCGAAGTTAAATGTATCACTCCAAATGTTCACCATCTTGAGGCGAAGTTTCAAAATGTAGCATTCAATTTACAGGTACATACTTTTGCTAATGCTCTTAGGAATGGTACTTACATTTTGTAGTTGTTAGATATGAATAGTTTTCTCATTTTGTAGTAGTATATCTACTAACTTTACTGTTACCTAAGCACAACAGATTAGCCCTCAAAAGACCAAATTTGAAGCATCTATCATGCATGCCAAGGTTTATGAGTACCATAATAGTCGAACTCAGGCTGAGGGGCTTGGGGTCCCTGATTATGATAGTAGTTCATTAGTTGGCTTGCTACTAAGCAAGAACTTACAAAAAGAAGTTCAAGGTGCTCTTCTATGTCGAGAAGCATGATTCAGAATCATCTATTAGATCTATTGCAAAAGAAAGCGAGGATGGACTAGTCAAGGTTGTACTGTTTGAGTCTTTTGGCATTTTCACCTGTCATTTTGCTGTCAGTTCCATATATTTGGATGGGATTACATCGACATCAACATCATTCACTGTCCATCTTCCGCCTTTCATCTTCTGGATTCACTTTGCAGTAATAAATGTGCTCTTGAATCTTCTTAAACAAGTTGAAAGTTCTTTAAAGGAAAGCAGTCTTAACGGAGGATGTTCATCTTATGTCAGGGGTGGGCAGCATAATCCATCTGTCCTCGGTGGCGATAAAACTGAGACTTCTCCTATGTACACAACAACAGTGTCCTCAAGAGCTAGTCTGTACGGCAGCTTTTTCCTTCCCCATGCAAGGATCATATTTTGTTTTCCTTCTAAATATTGTGTAGACTTCAGAAGCTCAAGTTCCTTTGATAAGTTTATTATACTAGAACATTCTCCATTTCAAGGCTCTAGAAATGTTTTCGAGGCATTTCCACTTCTTGTAAACATAAGCTCTTCAAAGGGTAATTCTTGTGCACCTTCCACTTCCATTCAGTTTAGTATTGGAGACTTCGATGTCTACTTGGCTGGTTCTGCAAGAAAAGAGGATTTATGTAACAAAAACAGCACACTGAACAAGCAATCCATCTATGCCATGAAAATTCTTTCTGGCACCAATGGCATAGTTGACCATCAGTCTGGAGTTACCATGATTTGGCAGAAGGGTCCTGTTACTGGGCCATGGGTGGCTGGTAGAGCATGGAGTTTGGTGTCTTCACATGATCAAAGTAGGAATAAAGTTGCTGGAAAAAGTTGAGAGTTTTCCTCTGTGACGACAGCAGAGGATACCGAAGAGACAAGTTCTCAGATCCGTCAGGAACTGATTCTGAGTTCTGTTTTTTTCTTGCATGTTCGATTTTCACATATTCTGTTCAATCTTAGCAACAGTGACCTTATATTGCTAAATAATCTGCTAAAGCAAAGCATGAACAGGTTATCAAATGAAGCTGATAGTATCGTTACTGCTTCCAGTAGATGTATATAAAATGGTCAATCTTCTCGAAGTGTAGATGTTGTATCACAATCTTCCATTCTCATAGATTGTGGTGTTTTGGATCTCTGCATCAAATTGGATGAAGTCGCAGAGATCAATTATAAATACAGAAGGAACTCGAGGGCACATGGAATTCCTTTAGACTGAACATTAAAAAGCTAGAGTTGCTTTCAGTCTCAAATATTGGTGGAATTACTGATGCTGCACTTTTCTGGCGCATTAAACATTTATTTGGCAAAGCAGTAGACATCTGCAATGTTGGGGAGAGGGATTGATCCAATTTGAGACAATTGTTAGGTTGAATGATCCAATTTGAGACAATTGATGACACAATTAATTATCCTCATTTACTTCCCTAACCCCAATGATCGCCACCACCAAAAGCGCGTCAGTGCCTCCTCGCCATCCTCAGATTTCCTTTGTTGTCTTAAATGTGAAAATATAAGAAGAGAAGATAGAGGATGTATCTCTCAATGACTAATGCCTTAAAATGTATATGAGAACATAAGAAAAAGAATTAGAAGATGAAAATATTTCTCTCTATAAATCTTCTTTAACGGTTAATAAAAGTTTCCTCGTCGATTCTTCTTCTCCCACCGCATCTCTGTCGATTCTTCTTCCAGTTCTCCTACGTTGGAAACTTGAAAAAAATCCAACCGCTTGGTTTTGAAACCTGGACCACAAAACAGAATAATACGGTGCAATTAATGTTGTGGCTGGTACTGATATTAACCATAGATATGGAATAACAATGGTGCCCCCATTTCCTTTGGGGCCCTAGGCTGTGGCCCATGCTGCCCTGTGCCAGTGCTGGGCCTGCTTGATAGACGACGGTTGCTGCTTTATATTTTTATTTCTCGTCATTTTGCTAATAAAATCTGGTATCACTTCTCCTATGTTTTTACATCTTTTGATTGTTCTGCTTCTTTGGTGGACAGCTTGATCTTTATTGAAACATTAGTGATCTGGATGCTAATTCTAGGTAGGCTTGGGACTTGTTACTGCTTTTGTATGTGTTGTGTATGGCTCGAAAGAAGCAAGAGAACATTTAACAACAGTTTCACCACTGTTAATTGATAATGATGCTTTTATGCTCTATTCATGTTAAGATTGGTTAGGAGTTACTGATGATAAATTAAAGAAGAGGGTTGTAGGGTGGTTAATTTTCTTTTATTCCCACTGATAATATCAGGTTGCTGGTGAGAGAAAGGATTCTGGGCTCATTCCTGGTACCTAATTTTGTCCCCCTTTTATGCTATCCCGATGGTTGCTTTTTAATTTTACAAATTTCTTCTATCATTTTGTTGATATTTATACTTTACAAATTTCTGCTATCATTTTGTTGATATTTATACTTACTGTAAGATTAAACATCTCCTTCGAAAGAGTTTTATATTTACAGCTTATGGTATATATGGATAAGATATTGGCATCTTGATCGATACCAATCTAAAGTTATTTACTAATGTAATTTATGTTATCTAATTCATGGATTCTTTTATACAGACATGAGCTGTGGGCCAAAAGACAGTAAAGATAGAATAAGGTTGTAATCTTGAAAGTACATGTATTATTTATCTTAAATATTATGGAAGTTTCAAGTAATACTGCAAAAAAGGGATAATACTTGGATGATTAGATTATTTCTCACATAAATTTTAATATAAGGTGTTCTTAATTGTTGTTATTTTGAATTATCTAATATGATGTTTATAGTTTTGGTCTCATATTTTATTCTTTTCTGATAAACTACATAGGTCTCCAAAACTTGGTACACCGCAATGAGCAGTTGTATGGATCAGGGAATGCTCCTTATGTAATTGGACCAATATTGGAGTCTGATATTGGACTAACATAGTTATATATTGTCTGATATGTAACTGGACCTATACTAGAGGCTACATACTGTCTGATATTGGACTAACATAGCTACTGAGCTCTGGAGGTTACAAAATTACTGAAACCACTATGGTACACATAGTATCAGTGGAGTATCAGAGGGAAGACATGTAACTAGTGCAGTTTGACTTTAATAGGTAATGAGTTGAGCTGATCCTTGATTTCTCTATCATAATTAAAAGTCGGTCAAGATTCGTTAACTTTGTACTAATTAAACATTTTCTTTATTTATGAACCTGCATGGTATATTGTTTCATATGAATACATGATTTGATCACTTTTAGAAATTCTCAGTTTACATATTAGTTTGTAGTACCTTTTAACATCTGTCAGAGAGCCTTAATAGTAAAGACCTATATATACTCTTTTAATTAGGATCTTTTCTGAAGAACTTGCACTTTTCATTTGTTGGTTCACTAAAGCATTTTTCTTTGGATTCTTATGTAGAATCTTGTGTTGGAGAGAGGAGAATGGAAGGAGGGGGAACTCAGCAGAGCTTGAGAAAATATCTTGGGGCCATTAAGGACACCACTACAGTATTCATTGCGAAAGAGAATAGCATATACAGGTCTTGGCATTTCTACAGGATTTAGATTGGGTTGGACTCAACTGTAAGAGGAGGAAGGCTTAGAATCCCAACAACTCCACTGATGACATGGCCCCTGCCCCAAGGCCCACCTCCTCAGAAACCTCAGCAGACTACACCAGTTAATTCATTCTCTCCCCCAATTTTTTTACTCAACATAGCATATGTTATAGCTTTCTCTTTCATTAGTAACATATATTATATATATATATATATATATATATATATATATATATATATAAAGTTTACATCATGAAGTATGATGTATGAATGATATATATAAAAAAAAAAAAAAAATATATATAAAGTTTACATCATGAAGTATGAATGATAGACCAATTCATGAATAATGTTATTTTTTTAATCATATACAGAAGCTGGATGTTGCGATTGTAAGGGCCACAAATCATGCCGAGCGTCCTTCAAAGAAAAAACACATAAAAGGTTAGTGGCATGTATAAGACATTTGGTTTATGGTTTTATAAATTTGTATTAGGTCAATTGAATTTTTAGTCAAGTTTCTGGGGGCTCAATTCTTTATGACATGACAACTCAAGACTGCATCTTCCTTGTTATTCATCTATATGCAAGTTTTAACTCCAACGTCAGCCTATTATCACCATGCGGGAAATGACATTATAATGGGGCAGAGAGGTACAGTGATGATCAATCTTCACTTTTTAAAAAAGCTTAGGTAGCAAACTCTAGGTGCCCTTCTTAGCATTCTTGCTTCTTTGGCAGGTTTCTTGCTCCAACAACTCCACTATGCATGTTGTTGTTACATTAAGAAAAAACTGAAATAGATTAACAGACTCATGGATTTGATAATGTTGTGGAACAACTGAGTTGCTAAGTTATCTTCATTATGAGATAAAATGATCATGGCTATTCTGCCATAGAGAGCATCTTGCATGTGCTATGGGAGAGTGATCTGTGGCTGCAGACGTACTGTGTAAACGATGCTGATAATCTTGATGATCTTGATGCTTCTAATGGTGAAGCTCCGAAAGATGTACAGAACAATGCTCTTTCGGCTAACGGTGGTGTTTCCGAGAGAGGAGTTCTGGAGCAGGATGAAACTCATCCAATTGCAAGGTCTTTATTGTGGTACTATCTGATAGTCGATAAATTTTGTATCTTTACCTGCAATTATTCTGAATGAGGCAATTTACATAGATGCATCTTCAAATAGTTCTTTTTCACAAGATCTTGTTATATGATTTATCTACACAAGTATGTACATTTTCGTGTTCACTTATTCAAGCATACGACATCAAAGCAGATTGGTTCACATTCTTTGCAGATTTAGCTTGTAATGAAGCAGACTTGCTTTTGCTTGCAATTGGTAGGTCAATGATTAGTCTGATGAACATGTACTTATTTGCACCTCACACCTATTCCACCTCACCTTCACGTAGACTGGATTCACAAACTTTCTAAAATAGTTTTGTATTTTTGTTAGATTTTCATAATTGTACAAAATGAAGTTATTATTTTATCTGTGATATCAACAAAACTACTGAACTAGATTGTTCAGTTGTTAGTTTGCAACTGGTTAATAGATCAGCACCAACTTGAGAAGCTTTGGCTAGGTTCTTATGCACTAAGTTGAATATTATGGAATCTTATATGATTTTGGAATTAATTTTGGCACTCTTGCTGAATACTTCCTAGCTTTTGTCCGTTCAGTCGTTGAGAAACAAAATTTGTTTAAAATGTATTTTGGTTGCTTGATTGGTTGTAGATGTATTTATATACTCTTGTTGATGTTTAAATTTTTATTAAACTCGATAATATTTTATTAAACTCGGTAATATAGTAAAATATTATATTTGATCAATAAAAGATTATTTTATAAATTATATATTGCTGAACTTATAATGTTAATTGGAGTGTGATTTAATTAGTCATTGGAAAACTGGTTGAATATAAATGCATGGCAAACATATTCAATTTTTTTTTTAAATGGCTTTACCTATACCGACGTTTTTGTCAAAACGTTGGCAAATTGTTGGAAAAAGGTTGGGAAAGCAAATCCCAACATTTTTGCAAAAGATTGGGAAAGTAGTCCAATTTTTGACGTTTTTGTAAAGCGTTGGAAAATTTCACCCATTATTGCAGAATTATCGACGTTTATTAAACGTTGCGGCAAACGTTGGGAATATGCCAACGTTTATAAAAAATGTTGTAAATTCCCAACTAGGGCAACGACGAAGTTTGTAGGAAACGTTGAAAAAACGTTGGGAATACATATGCCAACGTTTTTTACCTTTTTCCCGACGTTTATAAAACGTTGAAAAAAATTAATTTTCTTGTAGTGAAGATCACCATAACACTACATTACACAATATATTATACAAGCATGAAGGAACGATAAAAGGAATTTAACTGAAGATAAGTATAGGCATGACATTGTATGATAATGATAAACCACTAAGACATGATAATAACATGAAGGTTGACTTGACATACCACAAAGACATGATAATAATAAGAAGGTAGACTTGACAAAAGAAGAAGGATAGACAATAGAGCAACAATAATTAAGTCACGTGTACTGTGTATTTTAGAAAACCAACTTTCAGCATGTAGACGGCTTGGGATATCCGTCATTCATCCGTGTGGTGCATGACTGATATTATGCAATCAATATATAGGGGGTTTGTATTCAATTCGTTGACCACATGCTTACTTGTTATATTCCACCGCCCGACTCACTCACAATATATGCCCACTACGATAAACATTAGCAATACGATAAACTGTAAACAATCGAAAATAATGAGTAAGGCATGAACATGTATGTATATCCAACCAATTCTAACTCTCGTGCATAATAGTAATCATGAATCATGAACCATAAGGGAGTAATAGTGAAAAGGCGACACGAAGATACATGCAGTATAAAATAAAGAAACATAGGTCATAGTGATACTTGCCTGCTCCGATAAATGATAAAGTCACAAGTCAAGACGTCGTAGCCTGATCAACCCCGACACAAAAACAATCACAAGTTAGATCAACGATTCCCACTCTAAAAATCCTAGAAAGTGGCTAATGGGTTAAATTAATTAATACTATCTTAATTCTGGAATAAATCATTTAAAATCCTATTTTAACCTATTTAATTCTGAAATAACAATCTAAATGCAAATATTTGGCCAAGAAAATTCATGGTTCCAAATTTAGGACTCGTGGCACGCAAACCGAGACATACTGTTGACTAACTAGTCAAATATTATGAATTCAAAATTTTGAGTGTGCAACATAGTAGATTTCATCGCCATGCATGCACTGTAAACAACCGTGCCGCAAAATCATAATTTGGTCAAAAGTTATCGCCATTATGGCTAACCATGACCAAATCGATAAATCGTTGACCAAATCTGACTTCTATGAACAAAATAAAATACTAGATGAAACTCTAAATTTCTGGAAAAATTATAAGTCGTAGAGCTCGGTGACAGCTTTCCAAAACTTCAAATGGATCGCGAAACAGGGTTTGGGATCACTCGAAATCTTGAAAACTGTGCGACGTGTTGATTTTTGGACAACCGACACTCAAATAATTATTCAGAAATTCGATATAAAAATACTAGAAAATAAATTGTATATTCAAAAACCTAACCTCAATACGCTTCCAATAAAAAAATGGCGCACGCAAAACGGACGTCTAGATCAACGGCAAACCCTCCGCGAAGTCGAAGAACTCTACCGAACTCTCCCACAAAAAGCTGCTGAAAATAATATAGGGTTTTCTGAAAACCTAAAATATACTAATATATATAGGAAAATAAAGTCGGTGGCTGCGGCTTGAGGCGACTGGGCGGGGACACGTGGCACCATCTGCTGCCTTCCGCCCAGATCCAATGGCTCATATGTGAGCCGGCTTGGGGGTTGGGCCAGCTCGGCTGCTTGAGCTCGGCTCCATATAAGGAAACCCACATGGCTCAAGCAGACGCTGACGGGTGGGCCTGCCCCTCCCCGCTTCAGCGGCTGACGGGTGGGCCCCCCCGCGGCTGACTGGATAATTGAGGGGGAAAATGGGTTTTTAAATACAAATAATTAATTAAAAATCAGGAAAAATCCAAAAAATCCCAAATAAATCCCAAAAAATTCCTAAAAATTCCTAGAAAAATCTAGAAAATATTTTAAGGGTTCCAGAGCCCAAGTAAATTCTTTGGCCTCATAACTACTCTTGGGTGCTCTCACAGTAAATCATAGAAGCTTAGGAAAATAATAAAATCATATATAAAATTATCTAAAAATCTTCATAAAATCCTGAAAATTCTAAAATGGTGAAATAATATACTAGGGACTATCTAGGGGCCCCAGAGACCATATACGACCTAATTTCCTTATACCTAATCTATAAACTTAGGCAAAAAAATCTTACGATCCCAAATCAATATCCTAGTTAATAATTGATTCTAACTAAAAATAAAATAAAAAGAATCTCCAAAATAGAAGATAAATTCTAGGAACCCAAATGCTACAAACTATCCCCCTTAAAAGATTTTTGTCCTCAAAAATCAAAACATCACAAATAGCATAGTATAATACCTAACTTTTACAAGCAATAATTTCTTAAGCTAAATCACGGAGAGATAATGGCTAGAACATAAGGGAACTGATCAATAATAAGCATACTACAAACTAACTAAGCATGCATAAAAACTAAAACTAAAGAAGGCTTTCAAGGAAACATATTTAAGTTACCTATGTCTTGGGGTTGAGTCATAGCCACAAATGCTTGTCCTTGACGTTGTGCTCCTCCGGACTGTTATTGCAAAACTGGCTTATGAGCTGGTGCTACGGGACATTCTCGTACTTAATGGTCTGGTGATCCACAAAGGAGACAAAGTCCTAACCTCTTCCTACAATGGTCCCACTTGTGTCCTTCTCTTCCACAATAATTACACTTAGACTTGGGTGGGATAGGCTGTTGTTGTGGCTGGGATGATACCACCCTAGTTGGAGGATGATGTTGATGCTGGATTTGAAGGGTCTTCTGAGAAATATTAGGATGTTTTGATGGTTCTTGATGACTACCATCTCTACCTCTCTTTTGGGAAGCTACTTTCTTCCTTAGGATAGATTCTTGATGCCTAGCGGCATTCAAGATAACTGCATAAGATGTTGGGTCTACTGACGCTGTCAAACTCTGTAACTTGTAATTCAACCCAGAATGGAACTTCTCCACCTTTTCTTCTTCTGTAGATACAAGAGTAGGAGCAAAATGACTCAAGCGACTGAATTCTGTATCATATTCGTCCACTGTCATGCCTCCCTGCACTAGTCGTATGAACTGATCCCGTAGCTCCTTTCGAACTGTGCTGGGGAAGAACATGGTATTGAAGAGGTCCGTAAACTCTTTCCATAACATATTCTTGCCCAACCGTCTTTCTTGTGCCGCCCACCAATGAAGTGCATTGTCCTTGAGCTGCAACTTCACTGCTTTTATCTATTTCTCCGGTGGCAGCTCCGATGCCTCTAGTAGTGTCTCTATCTCCACTAGCCAGTTGGTGACTTCTATAGGTTTCTCCGTGCCAGTAAACGGAGGTGGGTTCATCTTGCAAAACCCATAGATAGTACCCATACGATCTTGTCGTGTTTCCACGCTCCTCTCCAGAATATTTGCATGTCTCTGCTGAGTCTCCATCATGCCCTGGAGTATTGTAAGGATATGAGCTCCATCCACAGTTACTCCTTGGGTTGGGGCTGTTGGTGGTTGGGGTGGAAGATCCTCAGCACTAACTCTATCTGGTTGATGGTTAGAGGGCTCTACGAATTCTGTACTCTCTGTTGTCGATCCTTCGAGCTCGGGAGTAGCATAAGGGTTAGCTACCCTTTTCCCCTTACGGATCGTACTGCGCCTTGTCTCAACCATCGCGAACTAAAAGGAAAGAAAGAATATGGTTAGAACGGTAGATACAAACATATCGAAGAAATCACGGACAGAATGAAGCAAGATGCAATTTAAGAGACAATAAGATCCTAAGATAAAATAGACTCATAGGGCTAGAAATCCTATTTTGTGGATGGTATAACATCCTAACTTCAATTCTATTCGCAGGCTCGTAGTAGTACAACTAACTTAAGTACTACCACAAGTTCGCAATCTTTTGTGAAATTGGACCTGCATGGGCCACCATAAAAACTTGGTACGACCCGCTCCTAATTTTGGGATACGAGTTCGTGGCGAAGTCCAGCCTACGTCGCAGTATCGGCGGTAGTACGCTGTCTATGATAACAATGGTCCACAACAAGCACAACACGCATATATGTCATCCACAACTAAGCCAGCAATAATCGCCAAAATATCTAATAGTCTCAATATTATAAATATGAAATAATCCACTACAACTCAGAAAGTCTCGAGAACAAACCCGGATAGCAGAAAATAAAATAGACTCCATAACTACAACTACTAACTAATGCGAATCCATAAGAAAGGAAATATGCTAATTCGCATCAGTTTTGGACTCGGGTACGCCAGTGATGTCAGGGTCGCCAATATATTCACCGTAAATCTCAGGGCAAATCTCATCATCTAAAGCTGAAAAATAGTTATCCAGTCAGGATTGGAGTAAGATCACCATAACACTACATTACACAATATATTATACAAGCATGAAGGAACAATAAAAGGAATTTAACTGAAGATAAGTATAGGCATGATATTGTATGATAATGATAAACCACTAAGACATGATAATAACATAAAGGTTGACTTGACATACCACAAAGACATGATAACAATAAGAATGTAGACTTGACAAAAGAAGAATGATAGATAATAGAGCAATAATAATTAAGTCACGTGTACTGTGTGTTTTAGAATACCAACTTTCAGCATGTAGACGGCTTGGGATATCCGTCAGTCATACATGTGGTGCATGACTGATATTATGCAATCAATGTATAGGGGGTCTGTATTCAATTCGTTGACCACATGCTTACTTGTTGTATTCTTCCGCCCGACTCACTCATAATACATGTCCACTACGATAAACATTAGTAATACGATAAACTGTAAACAATAGAAAATAATTAGTAAGGCATGAACATGTATGTATATCCAACCAATTCTAACTCTCATGCACAATAGTAATCATGAATCATGAACCATAAGGGAGTAATAGTGAAAATGCGACACGAAGATACATGCAGTATAAAATAAAGGAACATAGGTCATAGTGATACTTGCCTGCTCCGATAGATGATAAAGTCACAAGTCAAGACGTCGTAGCCCGATCTACCCCGACACAAAAACAATCACAAGTTAGATCAACGATTCCCACTCTAAAAATCCTAGAAAGTGGCTAATGGATTAAATTAATTAATACTTTCTTAATTCTGGAATAAATCATTTAAAATCCTATTTTAACCTATTTAATTCTGAAATAATAATCTAAACGCAAATATTTGGCCAAGGAAATTCACGGTTCCAAATTCGGAACTCGTGGCACGCAAACCGAGACATACTGTTGACTAACTAGTCAAATATTATGAATTCAAAAGTTTGAGTGTGCAATATGATAGATTTCAGCGCCATGAGTGCACTGGAATCGACCGTGCCGCAAAATCACGATTTGGTCAAAAGTTATCGCCATTATGGCCAACCATGACCAAATCGATGAACCGTTGACCAAATCTGACTTCTATGAACAAAATAAAATACTAGATGAAAATCTAAATTTCTGAAAAAATTATATGTTTTAGAGCTCGGTGTCAGCTTTCCAAAACTTTAAACTGGTCGTGAAATGGAGTTCAGGATCACTCGAAATCTCAAAAACCGTACGACGTATTTATTTTTGGACAACCGACACTCAAATAATTATTCAGAAATTCGAGATCAAAATACTAGAAAATAAATTATATATTCAAAAACCTAACCTCAATACACTTCCAATAAAAAAATGGCAACAAAACGGACGTTTATATCAACGGCAAACCCTCCGCGAAGTCGAAGAACTCTACCGAACTCTCCTACAAAAAGTTGCTGAAAATAATATAGGGTTTTCGGAAAACCTAAAATATACTAATATATATAGGGAAATAAAGTCGGTGGCTGCGGCTTGAGGAGGCTGGGCGGGGACACGTGGCACCATCTGCTGCTTCCCGCCCAGATCCAATGGCTCATATGTGAGCCGGCTTGGGGGTTGGGCCAGCTCAGCTGCTTGAGCTCGACTCTATATAAGGAAACCCACGTGGCTCAAGCAGACGCTGATGGGTGGGCCTGCCCCTCCCCGCTTCAGCGGCTGACGGGTGGGGCCCCCCCCGCGGCTGACTGGGTAATTGAGGGGGAAAATGGGTTTTTAAATACAAATAATTAATTAAAAATCAGGAAAAATCCTAAAAATCCCAATTAAATCCCAGAAAATTCCTAAAAATTCCTAGAAAAATCTAGAAAATATTTTAAGGGTTCTAGAGCCCAAGTAAATTCTTTGGCCTCATAACTACTCTCGGGTGCTCTCACAGTAAATCATAAAAGCATAGGAAAATAATAAAATCATATATAAAATTATCTAAAAATCTTCATAAAATCCTAAAAATTCTAAAATGGTGAAATAATATACTAGGGACTATCTAGGGGCCCCAGAGACCATATACGACCTAATTTCCTTATACCTAACCTATAAACTTAGGCAAAAAAATCTTACGATCCCAAATCAATATCCTAGTTAATAATTGATTCTAACTAAACATAAAATTAAAAAAACTCCAAAATAGAAGATAAATTCTAGGAACCCAAATGCTACATGATGTGCTATGTGTCTTGTGTTAGACTGAGTCGTAGGTTGTATTACCTATTTTTTCAGTCTAATCTCTAACTTTTTAGAGGTAGCACAGATCTCATCATATTTAGCAGAAGAGCATCAATTCTACATGAAGCAATATAATTCTTCTTCTTTTCTGATTCTAATTCCTTCTTAATTTTAGCATTTTCTTGAGTGCTTTTTTTAATACAATCTAGTGCCTCATGCAATCTAAACTTCAGTATGGAAATCTCAGTAGAATTATCAGAAGGAGAACTATTTCTAGCATCATTCAATAAGCAAGTAAGCTTTTCATTCTCACGCTTATAGGATAGAATATCCTTCCTAGCTTGCTTATACTTATCTAATACTTTCTTGTGTTCTTCTAATAGATCACTGAAAGCATCAGATAAGTCATCATAAGAAAATTCATTCTCTTCAAGAAGGAAATTATTCTATATCTCGTTAGATAATGCCATTGAGCATAAATTTACAGCTTTTTGAGGTCTCTCTTCTTCTTCTTCTTCTTCTTCTTCTTCAGAAACTCTTGCTTCATTTTCACACCATATGCTCGTGCTAGTGTACTTGTGAGATAATGATCTTTCTTCTTTTGATTGTTCGTAGTGACTCTCCTTTCTAGCAGTAGTACAATCTTCTTGGATGTGGCCTATCTTCTTGCAGTTGTCACATACAAGCTCTTCTTCGTATAAAGGATTGTGTTGTACCTTAAATCCTAATTCTATTATGCACATATTTGTATCATTATGAAGACTATCCTTCTCTCTGGAGTTTCTAGCTTTGCTTTTATACCTGCACTCATAAGTAGCTTCTAGAACTTTCCAAATTTTATGAGATGTTGTGCAAGTATTAATAAGATTAAATACATTTGTGTTTACAGAACAATAAAAGATATGCATAGCTTTTGCATCAAAGCTAGCTAACTTCTTCTCTTCCTCCGTGTAACTATAACAAGGCTTATTGATTATAGAGGATGTGAGAATATAAGTGATAGTAGGCTTTTTGTAGCCATTGATAACAATTGACTATAAGTCAAAATATAGAGACTTCAGGTAGAAGCTCATCCGTGTCTTCCAATAACTATAGTTTTTTCATCAAATAGTGGGAGTCTATTTGAGAATTGATTTTCAGTTGTGAAGTACATACTTGCCATATGTGATATAGTGATCTATGTAACAGCAGTTATATAATAACAATATTACCTTGCTTTACCTGTATAACCCGCTCTGATACCAACTGTAGGAACAATTAGGATCAGAATATAATACCTCTAGATGGAGCACCTGCTCTGATACCAATTGTAGGAACAATTGGTATGATAGCAATACCTATATAAAAAGAACCCGCTCTGATACCAATTGTAGGACCGATTGTAGGAACGAGTTGTAAAGCGCAATACTCTAGAGGGGGTGAATAGAGTAGGCTGTAGAAATTAACTATTTAAAAATGTTAGTAACAAGATCACATAATATATCACAAGTAAGTAAATGAAAAGTAGAGATCAGAAAGCAAACGCAAACACAAGGATGTATACTGGTTTTCCTCTTGTGAGGACTAGTCCAGTCGGAAGAACTCTAGCTTCCAGTTGAATCCACTATGGAAAATCACCACAAGTTTTCATCCGAAGTTCTTGCAACTTCTACAACATGAGCTTTGATCCGAAGTACTCGACCAACTTCAATTGTGAAGAGTCTTTCTTTAATCAAGCCTCTGATTACAATCACTCTGAAACTTCTAGACCGTACCGCACTGGCAAATCGAATAGAGGATTGTAACTGGCTTAGAATTTGAAAATGAATAGCTCAGAACACTTTAGAAGAAGTAGTAGGCTTATAGAGAAGAGATATGAAAGTGAATTGGTGTGTGAGTGAATTAAAATGATCAAAATCCTTCTCCATTTATAGTTTTTCCAAAGGCAGAATTGTGACAGAATTCGGGCAGAATTCAGGAAGAACTCTATGAGAAAATCTTGTTGGGATCCGTAACTGCAGGAAGACCAAGTTCAAAAAGCAATGTTCACTAATTCGGGCCGAGTTCTGCTAGGGTTCTGTTAGGGTTTTGCAAATTAGTTTTTGGGCTTTTTGAAAAGTCAAACAGTTAGGAAGTAGTTTAGGCTTTTGTAAGTGGGCTTATTTTCAAAATAAAAGGGTATTTTGAAAATGTTTCTTGGATAGCCTATTTGCCAGTACGATGCAGTGTACATCGCATTCCTAGACTCAATAAATATGAAAAATACATTGATAAAATAAGAAAACCAAGAGCCCTTTGATGACGTATTTCTTCAAATATTTGAGCAGACTTGAAGACGCCTTTTTCACTTGACGACAGTCGTCCAAAGATAAACAGATCTGGAAATCTGAATACCTTTCGGTGGCTTCGCCAACGTCGTCTTTGGCCCATTGCATATATCCTGGTTTGATCATGTATGATCATGCTTACAGTATGTCTATAAATATATGTTAGACAAACAAAACAATATGACTGATACAGAACATTAGGACAATGCTAAGTTAAAGTAATAATATAATAGTGATTACATGAATATTAGTGATCTTATTATGTTAAACTTAATTGATTAGCCATATTCAAGAACATGATATAATCATTGGGCTAACATACATAAGTATGATACATGGCCCACTTTTATTGGGGCCGCTGATGCTGATGAAAATGACGTTCCTAATATGGAGTTACTGGGGTTGAAAACACCCAAATCTGAAGACAAAGGCAAGCATCCTCAAACTATCCCTGTCTGTGGGGGTAACGGGAAAGAAGTCTTGAAGGTCGATACTTTCAAGGGAGCTTCCAATTCTCAGGGCTTCTATGACAAGCCTAAGGAGACCTTCTCCTTTGACGAAGACGATGTCATTACCATTTTTCACACATTGACGAAGGGTAATAAACTGGCATTGCCCCCACCACGATGTCTTGCAGAGGCAAACCAACTCAACGATCCCAAGTACTGTCTTTATCATCAGTATGTGCATCACTCTACCAAGGATTGTATTAACCTGAAGAAGAAGATACAACAGCTTATCGACAGCCAAGTGATCAACCTCGAAGCTGAAGACAAGGTCGTATCTTCTAACATGATCTATCTTCAGTTTGGTGACTTTTCTTCTATAGAAGTCCCAGACGGCGTGGTCCCGATCCCCAAGACAATAATAGAAGTCGTCAACCTGCCGCCAGCTCGCAACTCAACCTTGGTGCCACTCACAACTGAACATGGTGAGATCATGTGGGTCTATCTGGACCTTGTGTAAGAAATGACGCAGGGGGTGGTATCTCCTAAAGTAAAAAGGGCAACAAATACAAGTCATGCCATATGGTGTCTTATCCCATCTACGAAGTTCTATCTGGCGAGACGCGATCCGGGAAGGCTTACCTTCGGACTTACGACCCCGCACAAGAAGGAGCAGTACCTTTTCAGGCTCCTGCTACCACCACAAGTTCAGAAGTCGACCCGTCTAAGCCTTCAACTACCGATAAAGCTAAGCAGAAGGAGACAAGATTTGATAAGTCTCTGAAGGCACCAACTCCCGAAGGCATGGATCGGCCTTACAACTTTGACATACTGGCATAGCTGGCCACTACACCTGCCAGATTGTCTCTGTTCGATCTATTGCGACTCTCCAAAGAAACACAGAAGGCCTTAAGTAAGGCATTACTACATGCCGACTCTTATCTCGCTGAAGTCAAAGCCCCCACTGAAGACCATGTCTCCTTTCCTCACTGCCACAGTACTATAGAAGTGGTGCCCAACATCACCTTTTCACAGGAGGACATGCTACTCAAAAATAATCGTCATGATAGACCTGTGTACTATATAGAGTATATCGGGGCGATTAAGGTGGATCGGATGCACATCGATCCAAGTTCCTCCCTCAGCATCATTCCTAGAAGTTTGCTTCAAATTCTAGGAATCCCTCTGTACAAGCTATCTGCAACCAATACAACTATCATGGCTTTCAATGCTGGAAGAAGCCACCGCTGGACAAGATCCGTCTCAAGTGGCAGATCGGTGATCTCCGAACGGAGGTTTCTTGCTATGTGATCGACACCAATATATCCTACAACGTCTTGTTGGGACGTCCGTGGATATACGAAAACATGATCGTTCCTTCCATACTTCACCAGTGCTTCAAGTACATCAATAGCGATGGCGTCGTGAAGACGGAGTTTGCCGATGTCGATCCTTTTAAGGGCATCAAAGCCTACTATGAAGATTCGGTACTTTACCAATCTCATCTCTCCAAGGATGACGACAACGAAGCTGGTGATGAAGCTGAAGCAAGTTCATCCTCCAATAATGGTACCCTGATTGTCCGAGTAAAAGGACGCACTACTCCAAAAAGTACTCCGAAGCCTCTCACAATCCGGATAAAAAAGAAGAACCCTGATAAGGTCAAACCATTGACCATCACTCTCCGTAAGACACCTCGGGCGGAACCTGCTGAAGTCCGTCCTCCCAATCCTGAAGAGTTACCCTACGTGGTAAACTTGGCCAAGACTGTGGCTCCTCTTCCAGATAATGATCCTCTCAATGAGTATATCAATAAACATAATAATGTACCTTCAGCGGATGATGTTATCCCTGAAGAAGAACTTGCGCATTTTCTTAGTAAAGGTTTATCTTTGAATTACTCCGATGTCTACCAATATGTAAACCAGTATGTAGATACGATATACGCCCTAGAGAACGGTATAGGACCACACCTCTGCATGCCGGTCACGATGCCTCATCTGTGAGAAAAGGTTTACCAGAAGATATCCACTACTTTATCGTTTTAGCCAGAAAGAAGGGTGAAGAACTAATCATCTTCGATCGAATAATTGGCGAAAGAAAGTTCGTTCCGGACGCTACTTCTCCCAATCACAACATGGAAGCTGACTATGACTCTGGAAAATACAACTTTTTTGATATAGTTGGCAGGCCAAGAATATCATCAAGAACATGGGATATGACATAAAAAGTGACCAGGGGCTAAACTACGACCGGGGACGACAGTTGCCAATACGTCACTTTGCTCCTCCTGGCAAACCCGAGAACTACTATCAACAAAAAGGTATTGGTTTGGGTTATGTCACTCCTCCAACAACTCCCGAAAGATCAGATGACGAAGCAGATCGTTGCTCTCATTCTTCTGATTTCTGCCTCTGGGATTCAGACTCCAGCATTGACGACATATTCAAAGCAACTTTATCCCTCAACATGGTGTCAGTTGACCAAATTACAGACGATGTCCAATCGATTAAGCTTGAACAATGGGCTCAAAAGATGGATACTAGGTGGGAGCTGCGATTCGAACAACGTTAACTACCTACTGAAGATGAAGTCGTCCAAGTCAATTTAGGAGATGAATCATCTTTTAAACCAATCTTCATCAGCAAAAGTCTATTTGGCGATGAAGGATAATCTCTTATACAGCTTATAAGAGAATACATCGACGTCTTTGCATGGAGCTATGAAGACATGCCAGGCTTGGACCCTAAAGTTGCTATGCACTGCCTAAATATCTCGTCTAAAGCTAAGCCAGTGAAGCAGCAGCAACGACGATTCCGACCAGATATCATGGAGGCTATTGAGAATGAAGTCAAGAAACTCATTGCAAGTGGATTCATTCGCGAAGAATAACATCCTGACTGGGTCGCTAACATTGTTCCAGTCATGAAAAAGAATGGTAAAGTTCGAGTCTGTATATCGATTACCGTAATTTAAACTCTGCATGCCCGAAAGATGAGTTCCCTCTACCGATCACCGACGTAATGATCGAAAATACTTACGGCTTCGAGCGAATGTCCTTCATGGATGGGTTCTCAGGCTACAACCAGATCAAGATGTTCTCCGATGATGAGAAGTATACATCTTTTCGAACACCGATGGAGGTATACTGCTATACGGTGATGCCCTTCGGATTAAAAAATGCAGGGGCGACATACCAGCGAGCTATGAACACAATTTTTTGTGATCATTTGCACAAAATAGTGGAATGCTACGTAGACGATATCGCAGTTAAATGTCGTCTTAAGGGCAACCACCTCCAGGACTTGAGAACGGTGTTCGAACTAATGTGTGCATACCAACTCAAGATAAATCCAACCAAGTCTTTTCTGGGAGTCTCCAGCGGCAAGTTCCTTGGTTTCGTCATCACTTCAAAGGGTATACATCTTGACCCGAAGAAAGTGAAGGCTATCCTTGATATGCATCCTCCAAGAAACCTCAAAGAGCTACGCGGACTGCAAGGAAGGCTAGCCTATATCAGACGATTCATTTCGAACCTTTCTGGAAGATGTCAACCGTTCACTCAGCTCATGAAGAAAGGCGTATCTTTCGTCTGGACTGAACAATATCAACGTGCATTCGATGACATCAAGAAGTACCTCACAAGCCCTCCAATATTGGTAGCTCCAATAATGGAGAAGCCCTTCTTACTATATGTACGCGCTATAGACTATTCCCTTGGCACCTATTAGCTCAGAGGCGGCCATGAACATGCAATCTACTACCTCAGCTGCACAATGGTGGGTGCCGAGCACAAATATACACCTGTGGAAATGGAATGCCTTGCACTGGTATTTTCTATCCAGAAGATATTCCACTATGTGTCTGGGCAAACTATCCACATCATATCTAAAGTCAATCCTCTCAGAATACTCATGACTAAACTGGATTCTCTCAATTCCAGTTTAGCTACATGGGAAATGCTATTGACTCCATATGATATGTTGTTCGTTCCTCAGAAAGCAGTAAAAGGCCAAGCGTTAGCTGATTTCCTAGCAGCTCATCTGGTGCCAGAATCTTCCAAACTCTACGACAAAATCTCCAATAAGTAGTGGAGTCTAATACCGCAACTGAAAAAATCCCCATTTGGCGAATGTTCTTTGACGGTGCATCAAGAACAGGACCTAAAGGAAATATTGTGGCCGGAGTAGGTGTCGTGCTCGTATCATCCGACCATCTTGTTATACATTGTGCATATTCTCTCGCGGAACCTTACACCAACGACGTGGTCGAATATAATGTCCTATTAATCGGCCTACAACTGACAAAACAGCTGGGAGTTGACTATCTAGAAGCTTACGGCGATTCCAAGCTTATAGTTAGTCAGGTCCGAGAGGACAATGAAGTTCGTCACGAAGATCTCATCCCCTATCACAAAGTGACAATCGAGTTGGCATCTACTTTTACTGGATTCTTTATCGAGCATGTGCCTCGACTACAAAATATAGAAGCAGATGCTCTAGCTGGTCTCGCTATTTCCTTTACCGTCCCTACCAATACTCAGCAGTCGATCACAGTATCTGGTCGAAAACTATTCTGTGAAAAAGATGTCCTGCATATTCATCATAGTTACACAACGGAAACAAATATCGACATTAAAGACTGGAGATTTCCTTTTATAGACTACGCCGTCTATGGAATCCTCCCCGAAGACCCAAAAGAAGCAGTGTCTATCCAAAGACGATCCTTCAAATTTTACTACGACACAGCTACCAAGATGCTGTACCGACGCTCTTACGATGGGCTACTGTTACGATGTTTATCAGACACAGAAGCTGAACATGCACTCCGAGAGGCTCACGATAGAGTTTGTGGTGCACATCAACCAGGCCCCAAATTAAAAGATCGCCTCAGATGAATGAGTTATTATTGGCCCACGATGATAGCAGATGTTGTTCAATACGCAAAGAAGTGTAGGGCTTGTCAGTTCCATGCCGATTTTATTCATCAACCTTCGGAGTTTTTACACCCGACGGCAGCATCTTGGCCTTTTGAAGCCTGGGACATGGACGTCATAGGCCCAATCAGCCCGCCATCTTCCAGAGGACATCGATTCATCCTAGCCATAACCGATTACTTCTCCAAATGGGCAGAAGCTATACCGCTCACCGAAGTGAAGGTGTCGAACGTGATCAGCTTCATCAAATATCACGTTATCTACCGCTTCGGCCTACCTCGCAGGATCATCCATTATAATGGTCCATAATTCGTAAGCCATGTATTCTATCGGTTCTGTGAATCGAATCCAGAATGTAGCCTCCACTGCCTACAATCTAGCAGCTAATAGGTTAGCAGAAGCCTTCAATAAAACCATCATTAAACTTCTCAAGAAGTTCGTGTCTTCAAACAAGCACGATTGGAATGAGAAGTTCGGCGAATGTATATGGGCCTATCGTACAACGGTCAGGACTCCAACAGACAGCACGCCATTCTCTCTGGTTTATAGGAGCGAAGCAGTTCTTCTCCTAGAAATCCAGATTCCTTCTCTTCGAGTAGCCTTAGCCAGCGAGTTGAATGCCGAAGAAAGCTACCGTCTGCGACTACAGGAGCTTGAAGCGCTAGACGAAAAATGCTTGTTAGCTCAACAGCGCATTGAGATATACCAAACACGCCTTTCCAGAGCCTTCAATAAAAAGGTGAAGGAAAGAATCTTTCAAGTTGGTGATCTGGTCTTAGCAGTGAGAATACCAATGGTCATGATGTACAAGACAAAAGAAAAATTCTAGCCTAAATGGGAAGGTCCTTTCGTTATAGAATCAGTGTATTCTAACCGACTAACCAAGCCTGATGGTGACTTGCTCATGATGTCTATCAACGGCAAGTTCTTGAAGAAATATTATGTATAACCTTTTGTAAATATTGTTCACATATGTTCAGTCATATAAATGTACAGTACGATATTTATGTGATTCGAAAAGGAAAAAAATTATCTAACTATTATCCGTATTTCAAGAGTCTTGAATACGCCGTAGATAATAGGTCCTCTAAAATATTTCCCAGTGAAATTATTTCCCTTTTTTTACCCTGCCCAAACTCGGTTTGACGAAAACAAGTCACGTCCCTATTTCTTCTGAATTGTTTTCTGTTAATTATTTCCCCAGTAGAATAATTAAGAAACGTTTTGCCATGTCCACATAACCTCTGAGCAAAGCATTCATCAAGGATAATCATGTCCATATTACTTCTGAATTATCCACTCCAACCTAATGTTATATATCTTTCCACGTCCATATTATCTCTGGTCAGATATAGAACATCCTCTGCTATTACATCTATATTACCTCTATTAGCAGCTTCGTTCAACTTATTATCAATATTCAAAAAAAAGCTTAAATATGAAACGGATAATAAGTCTACATCAAATTTCTTCAACGGAATACCTACCAGAAATATCCCTACTACGTCCACATTACCTCTAGTTTCGATATTTTGCAAAACCATATTCATGAATGTTGAAAGCCAAAGGTTCTTTATTCTTTATTTTAAACGTCTATTAAGAGACGGGAAAAAAAAGAGTACAAGAGCCTTGACGGCTAGAAGAAACAGTTATAAACAAAAGCTAAAGGATACATAGTCGATTGATATTGTCCCTTAGAGCCGCAATTTTGGCTTCAGACTTCAAGGTAGCTCGGCGGTGCACCTCTTCTTGATGAGCGGCTTCATCCTGGAAGAGGATCAGACTCATGTGCTCTCCCTCGAACTTCACTAGTTATTCTTCTAAATGGGCAAAAGTGGTGGCGGTCATGGCAGCCTGAGCCAAGTAGTCCTCCTGATCAGACGTTGATGTCCTCAAGTTGGCTTCCAGTTGAGCAATCTCGCTTTGGATCTGCACGATGTGATTGTATTTCTCGGTAATCTATGCAGCCAGTTTATTCTTCGAGGCAGCACGTGCCTCACTTACAGCGTTGAACTGACTATATTGATCATCCAATTCGTTGATCTCTCGAACGAGAGCATCCTTCATTGTCTGGAAAGTAGCCTTCTCCTCCGCGAGAGCCGTGATTAAAGCCTCGTCTTCTGCACGAAACAGCGACATCGGGCTCCGTTGTTTGGCATCCCGGAACCTGGCCACCTGACCCTCTAGGTCATTCAGAACTTTTTTCAGAGTATTAGCCCGTTCTTCATAACCGACAATGCTCTCGAGGGCCGCCACTTGGCATTCGGCAACAGCCTTCACAGGACCAAAGGCAGCATTTCGATTCGGGACTCCAGGAAGCTTTACTTTCAGCACAGAGTAGAAAGCTTTGATGACTTCCTGGGCCATCTCGTCATCTTCAGTGGAGGTCGTCAGGGAGGAGGCTGGGAGAGTTTCTTCCGCTCCAGGAAGGGATACCTAACAAAAAAATAATATATACATCAGTAACCAAAAAAAGGGGGAAAATGCGAAAGAGTTGTAATTTCGTACCTTCGGTACGCTCAGCGCCAACCTGGGCTGCGTCATCAGTCTTGGCTTCAGGGAAGCCGAGAGCAGGCCCAGGCTGTTCAAGAAGAACAATATTAAAGCCTCGGGCGGCATCAGGCCTGGTATCTTCCGTAATTCCAGCTGGAGCAGGAGCAGATTCAGCAATAGCCCCCTTAGTAGGCTGTTCAACCTCTCCTTCTGTAGCCGATACCGGCTCACTAACAGCTCCCTCCGTACCAGCAAATTTAAAGGAGTCGGGGACAACCTCTGTTCCTTCACCAATGCCTGGGGCTATCTTCACGAGAGGTTCCTTCTCCTTGTCTACAAGGAAACATACAGTCGTGGTTAGCCTCACGAGGAGCACGCAAATTGAAGTCAAAAAATCTCATCCGAAGAGAGACACAAAGATAACGTACCTGCAGGTGGATGAGCCGATTGGACTTGATTTTCATCTAAGTCCCTCATTACAGCTCATATTGCAGACATATCCCCCCAAAAAAAGTCATAGGAGGGACTGATCTTTTGGTTGCCGTCATGGTCTGGGCCTTCGCCCTGATCATTGTAACTCCTCTTCCCGAAATTTTATGATATATATTTTATTTTTTATTTGATTAATTTACATTTTATTTTGATATGATCATAGGAGTTGTGACTAAGCCCACAGGTGATTTATGACCATCTTGTGGTCACATGATCTCTAGATAGGGTTTATAAGCATGCTATAGCTATATTATATTTTTCTATGATTTTTAGACATTTTTAGATATTTATTTATTAAAGATATATTTATTTTATTGACTTTCATGAATTACTATAAGGTCATTTGGGACTATTTTGGGACAAATTATTTTTATTTAGGTTCTAGGAGGTTAGAAATATTATCTTGAATATTTTAGAATTTTTCTGGATTTTTTTAGAATTTTTGAGAATTTTTATATAATTAAAACCTATAGAAATTATATTTTATAGGTTTTGCGAATTTACTGTGAGGTCACATGATGATATTTTGTGTTAAAAATATGTTATTTAGATTCTAGACACTTAGAAATATTTTCTAGAATTTTTTAGAATTATTCTGGAATTTTCTGCAATTTATTTTGATTTATTTGGACTTAAAATAATTTTTAAATAATTTTTTGAATTAAATAATTAATTACCCTATAATTCACCCAGGGGGGGCCACCTGTCGGCGCCCAGGCTGAACCGCCTCTCTCTCTCCTATATATATACTATTATATTCGAAACCCTAATAAAATTTCAGCCGCCTTTTTGAGAGAGAGTTCTACTAGAGATCTCGACTTCCCGAAGCGATTTCCGCCAACTCCGACGTGCTTTTCGTGCGCCGTTTTTTTTTGTTGGATTTGTATCGAGATAAGATTTCTGAATATGTAATTTATTTTCGTATATATTATTCCTAAATTTCTGGAAAATTCGTAGAGTGTCGGTTGTCCAAAACTTGACACGTTTCGGTGTTTTCGAGATTCCGGGAGAACCAGAAATCGAAATCATGAACCGTTTGAAGTTTCAGAAAGCTAACGCAGACCTCTACGACATATATTTTTTTCAGATATTAGTTCGTTCATCTATTATTTTAGTTATTCTGTTGAACTCAGAATTGATCGGTTGATCACCGTTTTGGTCATGATTAGCCATAACGGCGATATCTTTTGACTAAAGCGTGATTTTGTGGCACGATTGATTCCAGCGCACTCGTGGTACTAAAATCTATCAAGTTTCACTTTCAAAATTTAGAGTTCACAGCATTTGACTAAATAGTCAACGACACGCCTCGATTTGTGTGCCATGGTTTCCAAAATTGGAAACACGACTTTTGATGGCCAAACTTGCATGTTTAGATTATATTCAGATTATTATTAGGTTAAATTAGGTTTCTAATTGAATTATTGTAGAATTAATTATTATTAGATTAGTAACCCAACTAGCCACTAATCCATGAATTTAGAACTAGAATATTAGAATTGATTTATAGTTTTCATGCACAGTTCATGGTGCGATATGTGTTATAGGTTGACAGCTTCTAGATCGGCATCCCCTCATCCTTGACTTGTGACTACGGTTTGTGCAAGGACCACAGGCAAGATACCTTGCCTCCCTCTGCAGTTTATTTACATGCATATTTATATTATTATATAGTTTTTACTAGTTGATTATTGACAGGTGATTTGTACATCGTGCATGCTAGTATATCTATATATAGTTCTTGTTCATTGTTAATTTTGTAGTTCATATTGGATTGGTTCTCTCGTGTATCTTGATTGGATCGTGTCGTGTCATCACCTGTACTTGGACTGAGTCGCATCGTGTCATAGGATGAATAAGTCATAACGGAACTGCTGTACCTTGAATTCTTGAAGCTAACCTGCGAGTCCACACTCGGGACGAGGGTGTTGACTTGACTTGCACTAGAGAGTCCACTCGGGACGAGGGTGTTTACATCAGAGAGTCCACACTCGGGACGAGGATGTTATACTTGCACCAGAGAGTCCACACTCGGGACGAGGGTGCCTTGCCGTGAACTAACCAGAGAGTCCACACTCGGGATGAGGGTTAGTACTAACCAGAGAGTCCACACTCGGGACGAGAGTTAGTGATTAGTTCAAACCTGCGAGTCCACTCGGGGCGAGGGTTTGGTATTCCATTGATATCGTATTCGCTTGTTCATCCAGCAGTTCAGTTACGTGTAGTTGTTCTCGTATTCCAGTTCATAGTCACCTGTCAGTAGCCACTTGTCGTTAGTCACTTGTTAGCAGTATGGTCGTAGTCTCTTGCCATGATTAAGTGTCGTTCCTTGTTATATCATGTTTATATATTATCATGCATGATTAAACTGCTAGATAGGCATGTTTATATGTATCTTGCTATGTCCTCGGAGGACCTGATGATCTCTTCAGGTTTAGCGATTGCATGGAGTTAGTGGCAGAGCGGGATGGTGGATGATTGATACATGTCTCAGGTATTTGTTAGTGATAGTACATTGTTATCCTTTCGTTCTTTTTATTCCTTATCATGAGATATTCTGCTTATTGATTCAGTTTAGAGACTCTTGTTATACTATTGGAGTCTTATCGAACATATATGCTAGTGGGCTGTAGACCACGACCCATAGTGTCCATTCATGTTTATATACTCATTGTGGATTGAGATAAAGATTTACTTCACCATGGTTAGGCCTTGACGGCGTTTACATATTCGAGTTGGACTGGAGTCCGCTCGATACGTAGCTGCCTTGCTCACGAGCTCGCGTCCAAAAAGTGGGTGCGGATCGTGACAATCATCCCGTCGCTCAAACCTTACAGCTGAAGAAGATCCGTCTCCTTCCATCGGTTGAGGACGAGCAGGGGACACTGTTGTCACATCCACCTCCTCAGATAAGGAGGCACCTGTCTCAGCTACAACCTCAGGGTCTTGTGCAAAGGACAAACACAAGGGTGAGAAAGCTTCTAGAGACTTGATCAAAACAGCTATGAAGTCTAGGAAGGGATCTACCTCGCGAGTGGTAACGACCTGCAAAGTCATCTGCCGAGAAGACCTTCTGGGAGGAGGCGATCCGGCACCCACGTCCGCAACCTTCTTCCTCCCCCGGAAAACAACTACTGTAAGCCCCTGTTTTTCAAATTTCATTTTAATTAGTGTTAATTAATTTTTAATGTCAATTTTAGCCTTAAAATATTTATTATGATTTTTAGGAATTTTTCTAGAATTTGTAAATAAATTTTAAATGAGTTTTAAAAACAAAAATATCAATTTGTAATTTTCTAAATTGTTTTAATATCATTTGCAATTAATTTAAATGTTTTAAATATCATTCTGTAATTTTCTGAATTGTTTAGAAGTCATTTTGCAATTAGTTAATTGTTTTTAAATATGGAATGCAAATTTAGATTTGCATTTAGTGACCTTAGGGACTGGTTTGCAATTTCCTAAACTCTAGGGTTTGTTTTGTAAAACCTAAAACCTACCCATCCCTGCCCCGACTGACCGACGACCGACGCTGCCCCCGCCATTTCTGGCCAGCGCGACAGCCCCCGACCGACTCTAAAACCCCTATAAAACTCCCCTCACTCTCCTCAGCCCAACCCCCATCACCCCGACCACCATCGACGCCCCTAGCTCCGCCCTTCCCCCAAAAACCCTAACCGGAACCCTAACTCCGATCATCTCCTTCGTCCAGCCCCACCGTCGACATCCACCGCCCACAACCACCACCAGCTGCTTCGCCTCGACGAGACGACTCCAGCGCCACCGGAGCGCCGCCGTCCCGACGTCTCCTCTGCCGTCTACGACCCTCGAAATCCCCCTTCGACGATCGGACACGTGAGTAGCTGTGTCAAATCGTGTCGTGTGAGGCTCGTGTCCACATATGTTGTTCGCCGTGTCCTGGCGAGCACGAGTGTGGAACTGGACACGTGAAACTCGTGTCGTGCGTGTCGAAATCGACCCGGACACGTAAAATCCTGTGTCCTTAACTGTCCGAACACAGGATCGAATTTATTATTTTTTATGTGTTTATTAATTCAAACCTAATTAAATCAAACAAAAATCATAACTCTAACACAACTAGCGGGCTGACCCCCTGGCCAGCCCGACCCGACATAAACCCCCCCAGCGCGCTGGCTCGAGTTCGAGCCCCCCCCCTTTACTTCTGTGCTGTTTTTCTTTTCTTTTCCTTTTTCTTTTTCTGTTATATATATATATATATATATATTTATATATATATATATATATATATATATATATATATATATATATATATATATATATATATATATATATATATATTAGTATATATATATGTATATACTGTATTTTTGGCAGTATTTTATATATGTATATATATTTTTATAGTTAGTAAATTTATATATATTTGTATTTATATACATATATGTAAATATGTATATATTTTCATGTGTATATATATTATTATATATATACAATTATATATATGTATGCAATATTTGTATATGTATATATACTTTATAATTAAGTATTTTCTTATATATATATATATATATATATATATATATATATATATATATATATATATATATATATATATATACATATGTACTTTTAACATAGGTATGTATATATTCACTTTGTATAAACTTTATCTTATTAAAATATTAATATTTATTTTGTACTTTTTACCAATTTGTATTTTTGTACATTTAAATTACTGCAACCATTTGGTGTCGAAGCCTAGCATGGATTTTTGGGACCAAATATGTTTTCACACATTCAAGACCTGTACAAGTCATATTGGACTTGATTCATGGCCTTGGGTCCTGTATTTGAACTTTGGTTCAAATTATATACATGGACAAAATACGCAGATAATTAATTATTTAATTTCAATTGTGTGCAATGCTGTTTTTGGATTTCTAAAAATACTTAAAGTACTGCTAAAATTCTAGAAAAATAGTATTTAGATACTATGTTAATTTAGCTAATTTAGTATAATTTTTGTAGTATTTAATTTACTGTTTTGCCACTAGTTTGGCATATGAAACCCAAACTCATTTTCTGTATACTTAGGAAAACTGATTTTTATAAAATACTTGTACTGGTTAATAAATTCCAGAAAAATTATAATAAATTTCTATAATTAGCAAAGATCATTTTGGTATTTTATTTTATGTAAAATTAAGCTTTTTGTCTATCTCAAAAATTGTTAAAATACAATGATCTTTTGATTTATTTATTGATTAATTACGACTTATAACTTTTTGTGTTATTTTGAGTTTTTGCCGTATTAAACCTCTCCCCTCACTAGTGTAAAGACCCTAGAAAGATAGTTAAAGTAGTGTGTCACCCCACATTGGTCTCCTATGCTAAAATCATCATTTTGGCTAGGTGCCCAGTCATAAGTCATGTTTCACCAATTAGTGTCCTAGTATTTTAGCTTAGTGTAAAAGCTAAATTTATGTATTTATTTCTACAGTGACGAGTTACCGGACATCCATAGCACTTTTATCGTAGCTTATTTTGCTTTGCTTTGCTAGAGGCAAGTACTTTCTACAAACTTTACATACTGTTACATCAATGAACTGCAAATCCAACCATGTTAAATGCTGATCCTTGGGGTAGCAAGTTAAAACTTCACATGTTGTACTTTCAGTTACTACCATGCTTAGAATAGTCTTGATGTATCTCTCACATGATTAGAATATGGGTTATGGGGAAACTGATAGTAGTGTACGTGATCATACCTCCTCTACAGTACCGAGCAAAGTTTCATTTTATATGTTACTGCGCCGTAGGCCTTACTCTCAAAGCTATATTTGTACGTATGTACATCTATCGCCTTTACACTTGTACGGAAGTACATTTCATTATGTGCCTCAGCACATTGTACATCTATTGACCGATCACGTACCTGCTACAGTTTTAAACATTACATATACATCTGTCTCTATGACATATGTGTCCTTGCCATGATAGACTATGTGATGCCATGTTTCCAGTTATTTCCTCTTATGTTCATTTCCATGTTTCATATGCTAGTTTGCTAGATTCAGTACTTGCTTCCGTCCTGACAGGATAACGTTGTAGGTGTCCTTACTGAGGAGGAGTTACTCTGCGACACTTATTATGGAGATACTACCGAGGACCCGGCTTTGCTTTACGAGGATGTTCCTGCGGGGAACCTCGCCTAGTTGTCTTTTTGCTTTAGACTTTTGAGAGTAGTCATGTATTAGGCTACATATTTTGTAACTGGACATGTATCCAGTTTTATATTTTCGATCACTTGTACTTTGGACTTATTTCTATATATGAGACGACTTTTGTGTTTGGAGCATTTATGACTTTTATTCACTTATAGAACTGTTAGCACATTTAGTCTTATCCTGTTGTCTTTAGAACAGCTTACTACGTTTTATCTCAAACGTAGGCTGGGCATGACTCGGCTTGGCCCAACAATTTGGGTAGCGGGTCGTGACAACTACCTTCTTCCTTTTCCTCTTATGAGGAATGTCGGGAACAGGTTCTTCAGTATCCTCTCTCCGAGGTGCTGCAACGATAGGCTCCTCAATAAAAACTCTCTGTTGCGATGCTGCAATTATCACGCCCCAGTACCGGAATACGGGGACGGATGTAGGCCAGCTACACCGTATAAGGTATGAAGACGTTATACGGCGATCGTGGTTGTCAATCTTGTTGGGTATCCTAGCATGCAAGCAGTCTATGGCCTAAATCTGATCTCATATCCACAGGCAATAATAATTGAAATAACTACAACAGAGATAATCATATGAAAAGTAGGAAATACTCATATGATAATCAAAGAGCTACAATAAGAAACAATGTAGACAAGAATACCTTCCCATACAGCTCCTTCATGATCAGGAACTGGAGCACGTCCTCTAAGTCAAGTCTGAAAGATTCTACAGGGTCGGTCACAGGCAATCTGGGAATAATCCAGGGTTGGTCAGGCCAACCGTAGCAAGTACCAGAATAGAAGGCTCAAGGATGGACGAAGAAAACCAGCATGATATAATATATGACAGGATTAACATGTATAAACTGCAGTAATGAGGGTAAAGGATCATGCGGTACCAACGCACGATTACAGAATATAAGGCAGCACTCCAACAACTAATATGTAAGTAACCAACAATCATCACAATCATCCTAACATCCACTAATCCTTGTATCGCCAACTGGAACTCGTAGTCTGTCATCGGAATAGTAACCCATCTCTACATCAAACAAGAACAAGGGAATGAATTATCGTGCCGGGACAGCGTTACGTGCCAGCCAACTTAGCAAGCAACAAGCCATACAATTTAGGTGAATAAGCGGCCACTCAAACGTCTACGGCTATCTATGTGGAGGTTGGGTTATCCCAACAATGCAATATAAGAATCCTCAGATCGTGCTATATCCAGCAGGGCTAACGAGGCCAAATAATAACACATAGCACATGGATAAGCACTGGTCCCTCAAAGGCAACCATGCGAAACAGATTAATCATATGGTAGTACATATAGTAGTCGGATACTGCCATCCGCTATTACGGACGATAACAATATCCGCGGCGGTCAGCCTTGGGCTAGACAGGTAATCATAGCACCTGTGGCGGCTGGCATGCACGATCTCAAGATTCTGCTCCCTCCCAATGCTTCTACCATCTTTAGTTGCCTAGATTAACCCTGCATTTATCTGGAATCGCATGCCGTGGTCACATGCTCATCCTCCTAGATGTCGTACCTCAGTACGGGTACACTAAGTACGAATCCACTTCGATACTAGAAGTCTAAAATCTTGATTCATTCTTAGTATAATGTAGCAAGCAATCAATCAGTCCTAACCACGCTAAAACTACAGGCCAACTACAATGTTCGTGCTGGAAGGTGAATACACAGCCATATAATATATAGAAGCATGTAGCACCTCAGTGCATGCATAGAATAGCACCTCAGTGTACGCATAGTATAGCACCTCAATGCACACATAGAATGGTACCAGTACGGGTACAAGTAGTCAAGTCAGGAACATGGTCAATCGGTCAGTCACAAGGAGTCCTCTGTCCACATCGTGGCATAGATACCAGGTTAGGTACATAGTCAGGATCTCTACTATAGTAGCATCTTAAGTACACATGGGGGTCTACAGCTCTAATCATCAAGTCGGTCTACCCATCGAATCAATCTATCAATAGTCTTCCCGTCCCCAATGGGATAAATATCATATCAGGAAAATACGATCACTTAGTACTAGGCTAATCACTATAGACAATACTAGGCCCTCTGGCTCACAAGAATCCTCTGAGTCAATGATCACAGGCTATCAGCAACTAAGTCTCCCAACTACCGGGATACAACAAAGGTACCAGGTTTTGGGCGCTTGGGAAGTCGAGTAAAAATTATATATCAAAATCCTCGATATCTTTCTCGTTCCGCGAAATATTCGCACAATAATAAAACTTCAAAAATCTAATGAGTCTACCAATACATTATTCCAGATCAATCCTCCAATAATATGCAATCTAAATATTTCCAATGTCATAATTCCGATACATAAGACAACTGTCAGTTCTATCTGGCTATACTAGGACAACTCCTAGAATGAACGGTCGGGGTACAAGCTAATTAATGCCGCCGAAAAGTGGCAAGGATTGCATGAACCACTCTGGAGCAGATCCACAACCTTTAAACCAAACAAGAACCAGGGTTGCAGACCGTCTCCCGAGTAGAACCGCGCTCCTTACGCTATCCGACGGACAAGACAGGTCATGAGCTAGGCGACTAATCTAGTATAAAGTCTACCTAGCAGGCAATGGGATCAGGTATACTATACCAAGATGAACATGCATGAATCCAGTCCAGCAAACCAAAGAATGGTTCTGCCTAATCCTTCGAACCAAATTCTCAACTGGGAATTCTGGAAAAATCCGGCAGAGTCTCCTTTGTAATCTGGATGGGAGCACCCTACGAATTGGGGCTAAAACCACTCGGCACAATCCGTCGCAGAATCGTAGGCTGAGAACACTAAGTCTCAGCTACCAACAGTACTACGATGCGTACTGAAAACAAATCGATAGCCGAGAACACTAAGTCTCGGCCTCCAGCAGCACTACGATGGTACTGGGCGCCAAGCCAACACGTATAATATAATACAATAAAATAACCGCCTCGCAGGGCGCATCACAGTACATGTCCATAATTCTAACCCAAGCGCAATCATAGCCACAAGAGTAGTTCGCCAAGCCGTTACCCGACTGTGAGTCGGACACGGAGCATACAGGGACAATCCATATATGTGAGTCGTGCTCGTGTCCTCGGAGGTGAGGATGACCCATCCGAGTTGTCCGATACGGTCTATCCCGGTATCGAACTACGCTATTCTAGGTTATCATGGCAGTTCTACTGCTAAGGTACACTAATCATGGTTATACATTTACAATCAATTAAATACAATAAAATCTAGGAGAGAGGGTAAGAGCCGTCGATGAGCAAGGGATACTTGCCTAGAGGGCTCGGCTAGGTAAGCAAGTCTTCGGCGATCAGGATCCAGGCTAGCACGTCCATCGAGGTCCTCAGAACACACAATAAACAATCATTAGCATCAACTAACAAAATAATAGGAGAAATCACGAGGGATGGCAGGAGGCTATACCGTGTGGGTCCCGCAAGTAGTATAGGGATCTGGCACGAAAACCGACACGCGGATCGATACTGGCACACAAACCGAGACATGTACGTATATCGAGACGCGCATAAGAATCAAGATGACTCGAAGATCGAGATGAACATGAGACAACGTGCACGTAAATTGAGACACATACGTAGATCGATGAAATCACGGATATCGGGATGGCACACGAATCAATGTGACACGTATATCGAGGCGTACATGCGAATCGAGACGGAGCGAGATTCAAGGAAGCTCGTAAATCAATACAGCATACAAGTCGACGTATACACGCAAATCGATACGGTGCGAAGTCCAAGGTGAAACACAACCAAGGCGGCATGCAAATCCGTACGTACACGTAAACCGGGATAGCACAAAGTCCAAGGTGTCACACATACCAATGAGACATACAAATCGATGCATGTACGCAAATCGATGCGACACAGAGTTCAAAGTGGCACGCAACCGAGGCGGTACATAAATCGGTACGGGTACGCGAATTGGAGCGACACGAAAACCGAGATGGGCACAAAGGCTGAGACACAGAAATCAAGAAGATGCACCAATCGATATGGCACGGTGCCCGAGGCAGCACGGGGCTCGAGGCGTCCTGCTGCCCAAGACAGCACGTGGATAGAGGTGGCTCAAAAAATGAGATTGACTCATACACCGAGGTGCACGCGTCCTAAAAATACGGAGAACGAAGAAGTGCACCAACCGAGGGTGCGCTGCCCGAGGTGACACGCTGCACAAGATAGCACACTATTCGAGGTAGCACACAGCCCGAGGCGCATCGATTGAGGGGCTCACTCCCCGAGGAGCTCACAGCCAGAAGGGGGGAGAGAGGAGGCGGAGGAGCTCGGCCAAGGTCGGGTCGGACCACCGGCGGAGGGAGGACAGAGGGAGAGAGGAGAAGGAGCTCACCGAGGGGGTGCTCGGCAAGGCGGGACTGGTCGCCATCGACGGAGAAGACAGGGAGAGGAGGAGCTCGTCGGGAGTCCAGCAAGGTCGCGACGGCTCCCGATGGAGGAGTCGAACGGCAGCAGCAGCAGTGCTGCGCTCGGCGGAGAAAACAGAGGAAGGAGGAGGCGGGGACGGATGGAAGTGGCGGCGGTGGCCGAGACGAGGGCGGCCGCGGTGGTGGCGGGTGCCGGGAACAGCGAGAGAGAGAGAGATGGAAGTGGTGGCGGCGAGAAGTGGTGGAGACGGCGGCGCGGCGCTGAGGGCGGCCGGGGGCGACGAGGATGGCGGTGGAAGGAGACAACGACGATGATGAGGGCGGTGGCGGTGGAGACAAGGGCGCCGGCGGCGCTCATAGGGCCGAAGGAGAAAGGGGACGGTGGTGGTGGTGACTGATGGTGGTGGCGGTGCTGGTGGGTGATGGTGGCGGTGGTGGCCGGAGCTGGCCGGGGTCGAGTACGAGAGAGAGAGAGAGGGGAAGAGAGGTACGGCTGAGTGAAAGTGAGGGAGGAGAGAGAGAGTTTGGGTGGGGGAGGGTAGGTAGGATTAAATAATAATAATAACAATAATAATAATAATAATAATGGCATTAATAATAATAGAAATAATTTAATAAAATCTAACCATATTAACCCCAATAATAATAATAAAAATAATATTGATAACAATTCACTAAACTGTCAAACCAACCCAAGTCCAGAAAATAAAATTTTAAATAAATACGAAATTTGAAAATAACCCAAATACGATCATATACCTATTATCAAAATAGGGATATGACAGCAATCGGTTCAACTGTGGGTGCGGCGCCTTCCTTTCTGTTACTCCCCATTGCGCGCACTCGTTCTATCTCAGCAAGAGTAGGGGCAAACCTAGTCCCCGATATAAAACTCTGCTCACGGTCATACCGAGAAGGAAGGGTATTGACCTGAGTATAGAAATTATTTGCAGCAAAGAGCATGCGGGTGTCAGGTTTATCTTCTGGCAAGGTAAAAACTGCCCCCGTACACCCAACGTTGTAGTAGCTCCATGTACGTACCCCGTCAATTAGACTCCCTATCGACTAGAGATGAGGACTGGGATTGCCCAAGAGAAGCTGGCTGTAGCCGAATTGTCGTGCAAAGCGGCTCGGCAAATAAGGTTCCAGGAAAGTATGGTTCCTATTACTGAACACCAGATGGGAAGGCCTAATGGATTGGAGCCAACGAAATGCCCCAATAGGAAGGCTAGTAGTGAGCGCTCTCTCATATACTAGGGTGTCTCCTGTGCGACTACTACAAGACGGAGGCGATACTCTGAGGAATTCATAGTTTTGCAGAAAACTCAAAGCCCTCCTGCAAACAGGCACCCCTGTAACGGTCCAATCCGTATCTCTGAATCTTCGAAGGAAGGCATCCTCCGCCAAAGAGTCTGCCATCAACCCGACGTTCATCAATCTAGGACAATGTAGCACCAGCCATCCCATCAGTTTTGGAAGGGAAACTCAGTCAAAGCAAAGTCCTTTCTTCCATCGGGTGTTATCGCGTTCACAACAAAATGTCGCAAACCCCGTTGGATGGCACAGACCATCGCTGGAAGCAGAGCAAGTTGGCATCCAAAGGCCAGCTTTACAGTCGAAAGTATCATACCTCGACTTATTCTCTTAATAGACCATGAACCACCAGGGACTACGCAGTCACGAAGCCATATCATCAGAAAAGCGGCTAGCACCGCCTTTTCTGATATCTTGAACTCGGCCTGTCTGAAGAAATAATAAATTGGGGAGTTTCCCTCATGATCATCACTATCTTCGGTATCCACAGCTCTGTGATCTGCCATCAACTGCTCTATCTCAGAGCTCGTCAAGGGCTTGCAAGACGAGAAGGAGACTGGGCCGTCCCCCTCTTCTCTGGTGAAAACGTAGTTAGTCCAGGCCCTCGTATGTGGAAGGGACCCCTCAGTCTTACCCTTCTTCGTAATCTGGTGACAAATAAAAAAGTGACAGAGTAACTCTTTGTACACCTGCATCATCTCAGAGTTCTCCTTCTCCAAATCCAAGATCTCTGCATCACAGGGGACGTATTCTGCATATGGCTCCGTACCCCAGGGAAGTTTGGATGTCGCCTGCATCCCGTGAAGAGCCAAACCCATCTCCCCACCCGGAGTGAAGAAGGTGCATGTGTGATGGTTGTATAACTCTGCGAAGGAGACAAACACTGGCCAGTTAACCTTAATACCATATTGGGTGGCTATAACGGCATAAAGAAGACCGACAGCTTTTAGGGTGGCCTCGTAAGTCGAGAGCACCCATCCAGTAAGATCGCTCCAGAACGGGACAGAATGTCTCCAACCTTCCATCTGCAGCTTCCCTTCTGGGTACGACTCCCTCTTTGACAACATCAAGTTGAAGAGAGTCTCAGCAGCATAGGGGTGAAGGTCAGTCGAGACATCGTTCATTATGACACCAGGTTGCAGCCCCCCCATGGAGCAGGACGTGGAACCCTTGACACACTTGAACGTGTCCTTCTTTCGGTCATCAGAGTTGAATTGGATCCTGCCAGAAACAACCCCATGCAGTTCAGGGGTCTGGTCCCATTTTATCTGCCTCTGCACAGCCAGATCAGCAAATGCTGACAAAGGGTACTGGCGCTTCATCGATAGCAACCCTGGTCATTTAACTTAACTACCAAAGGGTCTTCCAGACATATCATCGCTTCATCCTCAAATCCTACACTGTCACCGAATAGGAAGTACGGTTTCTTCCAACGGTGTGTCCCTCCAAGCTTCTCATCATTAATCACCTGCTTCAGAAAGGTTTTGTTATGTTCAATTATGGCGATCGTCTGTTCCATAGGCTGGTCATGACTGATCCTGACTAGAACATTGTTGATCATGTTGGTTATAAGGCTTGTGCCGAGAACTTGGCAAATAGAGCCGAAAGGGATCCTACCAAGTTCCAGGACAAACATGTTAACTGCAAGGACAGAAGAGAAAGTCAGACTCAGAATCAGCAGGAAAAACTAAGTACTGGAGGAGTCTTATGCGCCCAAAGGGTTATGCGCCCAAAATAGCATGTGGGTGTAAAACGTACAGCAGCACGAGGGCGCATAACATGCAGCAGCATGTGGACGCATAACATTGCAACATGTGGGCGCATAATACACCACAGTGTTGGCGCATGCTTCTGTGGGCGCATATGAATGCTCACAGAAGCATGTTGCCTTGGGCGCATGCGCCCAGGTAGAGGAAAAGTCTGAGCGTTGCAAATAACCGCTCAAGACTATATTTCGAGATGCAGCCTCACCCAGAATCGGGTCTTGGACTGGCGAGGATGCTGTCGCAGGAGGAGAGCTACTCGGTGCAGCCTCCTTGCCCTTCACAGATCTCTTGGCGGCCTTGGGAGACATGGTTCGTGCAGAGAGGAGATGAAAAGTCTTTTTGAAAAGTCTAAGAGAAAAGAGAATAATAAAATTTCTCTCTCTTCAAGGCCTATTTATAGGCATGGGCCATATACTATGCGCCCACTACTCTTATGCGCCTATGTACCCACAGCGTAGTATGCACCGACTACGGCATATGCGCCCACGTGAAGACCCAGTCTCTTGTACATTATGTGACTGCCATGTGCTGACATGAACAATGCATGAAGGATGGACCTCTTCAAATTCTACCCCGATAAATCTGTCAGTTCAGTTTTCGAGGAAGATCTCAATAGCCATCTCTCTGACAGACTGGCCAAGCTCTATGCGCCGAAAAAGAAAAGCCATGCTATGCGCCTACTGCATCACAAGAAGAGGTCCATGCTTCTTTCAAAGTATTTTGAACTCGTTCAAGTATCAAAAACTTTGAACACTACTAAAATTTGTCAAATCAGCGACGCCACAGGACGTCGCTAAATAGGGAAAATACGTCGCTAATATCGATTAGCGACGTATTTAGCGACATTTGCACGTAGTCGCGATTAACCTAGTCGCTAAACAACAAAATGTCGCAATATGACGCTATTGCGACGACACTCAGCGACGCGGACACGTCGCTAATTCAGCGACTACCAGCAACGTAAAATGTCATCATTTACCGACGCAACCTAGCGACGTTGAGCGACTTGACATGCATCGATGTTGACCTGGCTTGAGAGCCAAATAGCGACGTTCTGCGACTTTGCTACGTCGTTATAGTACCGACATATAGCGACGTGTAGCGACGTCCTACGTAGCGACGTTTAGTGACGATCAGCGACGGTATTCATCACAGTTAGAGACGTGCCTTATACTTACTTAGCGACGTTACCTTCGTCGCTGGACGTTGCTGAGAGTCGCTGAACGTCGCTAATATTGAAACAAAAATTACAGCATTTGCAGCATCCCCTGCAGCATTTGCAGCATCCCCTACACCATTTGTTACAACAACGACGGTGTGTATCACGAACACAGTATCAAACAACACATATACACACAATCACGAACACGTTTGAAACACAATCTCATCAATCAACACAGATATATGAAAATTTGTAACAACAATGTCAAACATAATGGTCCACATAAGAATAATATATGTATAACCACATAAAAGACACAACAATGGGCCATCACACAACAATATATATGTCGACTACGGCTGATCAGGAGGAGCATCACCGCTCCTGAAAAGAAGGTAAGCATACTGCTCCGGTGTAAGAACCACCGACGACGATGAGGGAGGAGGCAATGCAACCGCTGGAGAAGGAGGCAGTGTAATCGCTGGAGATGGGTGCGTCCGCGTCTCCTCTAGGGCTCGCAATCTGGCGCTGCATTGCTCCATGCAAGCCGCTATCCTAGTAACGGTGTCGTGAATGGTCTCCTGTGTCCCATGTACGTGCTGCACGGTACGCTCGAGCTCGTCAAAGCGTGCGGTGATCGACGCAGCGTCCCCTTGCGCCTGAGACCCTGGCTGCTCAGCAATCCTCCTCAGCATATCGTCGCGCAGCTCAGCAATCTGGCAGACAATGGTCTCCTCGACTCGGGACGACTCGACCTGTGACGGCTGTGAATGCGCACTGGAAGAGGGAGCCCTGGATGCCTGCGTCGCAATAAATGTGCCGTAGGACCCCGTACCGTAGTACGTACCCCTATGAAGACCACCAACAGCGGTCTTCCAGAGCTCGTCCTCCGACTGAGGCGGAGAGGGCTGCGATGTACCAACCCCTCCCTCTGTCGGTGCACTAGCACTCGCACGCTCATCACGTAGCCTAACATACTCTTCCTAGAAATTATTGTGCATCTCTATACATCAGTACTTACCTAAATTAGCCTAATAAACGTCTAAAATATTTAATTATTATTAAGTATATGGTTATCTGTATATTCTTCAAGTTGTGTTAAAAATTAACGAAATCTAAATTAGTACTTACATAGCTCTGAGTAGCCCGGTCGTCGATGAGCTTCCCGTCCTTCCGATGGGTGGCCAGGAAGACGGTCACCATGTTTGCGTCCTCACCCCTCTTCACCTGCGTGTTTGTTATATTTTATTCTTTAGTAAAATAGAAAATTATATACTCATACTATCAATAAAATCTTATATTTTATAATAAATTACATACCAGACGACGAAAATGCTCCATCATAGGAATCGATCCACCACACCACTTTTCGGCCCTCGTCCTAGCCGCCTTCGCCTTCTCCGACCGCTCTCTGTACCGGGGCTCCTCAAATCGAGCCCTCATCGTGGTCCACTGGTCAGGTGTGATCCAACCAGCAATCGGCTTTCCGGAGCGCTGACGAGCTTTCTCATCGTCAATTGCATCACGGATCAACTTGGCGGCGACGGCAGGAAACTGCCTCTCAATTTGCTCGGCCCGGTGTGGTGGATAAAAATAAGTCCTCTACAAGAATTACAAATTAAAATAATAAGTTCTAAAAAATGCTTTAAATTATATTAATTATACTAAGTTAACTATCTTTAGTTACCTTGAAGTGGGCAGACCAGAATGCCTTCCTCTCTTCCGAGGCATCCGATTAGTTGATCCACGGACCCCCATAGTTGGACCTTAGAAAGGAGCCCAACGCTCTCTGTACCAACGAGGGACGATATCTGTATACAACGATAACCGACGTATTAATGAATATAGATAGATATACAGACATGCATAAAATATATATATATATATATATATATATATATATATATATATATATATATATATATACATATATATATATATATATATATATATGTATATATATATATTCATTTAACTTACTTCGTAGGACCGTCGGCCCAAATCTCCATCCTCGTCTCGTCCTGAGGTGCGCATGGAGGGTCGCTCTGGTATGGATCCGCCCGGGCGGGAGTAGGGACTACCTCCTCCACCTGCTCCCCACCCGCCATGCTGCTGTCAGCGGTAGGAAGGCTAGGGGAAGTAGTATGATCAGCAAGCCTTAAACTGCTCATCGCAGGTGTACTGCCACCCGGACCTGCGACCGTATGGTACAATGGAGTGTTCGGGTCAGACGATGGTCCAGAGCCATCCTCTGGTAACGGAGCTCTCTACCCACCTAAGGACACGTCTCGTCCTGGCCTATCTCCGCGTCGTCCTGAGGTGCCTCCGCGTCGTCCTGCCATGCTGATAATAACATTGGAGTTCATAATTTAAGACTACAGAAATATGAATACATCAAAATCACAGTTTATGATTAAAAATATAAATAAATACAATGATAGTTTAGAAATATCTGCATACATTGGAATTCATAATTTAAGTTTTCAAAAATGATCAAAGTTCATAATTTAAGATTACAGAAATATGAATACATCAAAATCACAGTTTCTCAATCATCCTCTAAAAATTCATCTTCTTCGTTTGTCTCATCCTCCTCCTCATCATCTTCCTCTTCCTCCTCATCGTCACTAGCATCTCCTTCGTCTTCCCATTCGGATACTTGTACCTCTTCTACACAAGTAGATATTGAATGGGGAACTTCTGCTGAGTCGACATCAACTGTATTTGGTACAAGAGGCAGCTCGTCCTCCTGATAAGCCACTTCGTCGACGTCGTAGGTATTTATGGCTTTAGTCTTGCATACTGCCCACCAGTCGTACCTCATTGTTCCCCGTCTAGGATATGTTGTAAAATATACGAGTTGAGCTTGACTTGCTAGGATAAATGGTTCGTATCCTTGGTATCGACGACGGTAGTTAATATCCACAAGACCATGCTTGTCAATTTTCCATCCTTGATCTTGTATGGGATCGAACCAATCAACTTTGAACAATACGATCTTGGCAGGCTCTATGCCATAGTTGTACGTCAATTCCCCGATCTCCCGTAAGACGCCATAGAAATCATTGCCTGGAGTGACATCTTTGTAGTTTGTAGATTTGATACACAAGCAACTATTTTTCGTGGAATCAAGATCCAGGAAGCTATCTCTGATGAGAGCATTTGTTGACTTGAACTTAAACCCATTCACGCAATAACTTGGCCATATTTTGACGGCATAAATTGGTCCCTTGGCAAGAGTTCTAATATATTCATTCTCAAGGATGACGTCCGGACGATCGACCTAAACACGAAAAGATACAAAATTAAGTTTAATGTTAAGTTATTTCTTGTGCAGTTGTGAATGGAGGAAGATTCTAACTAGCTTCTTACGTACATATGCAGTCAACCAAGACGGGAAATGAAGTCTCATTTCTTCTTCTACTTCTTCATCTGCAATGTATGGTCTACTTGACCTCACCTCATCATTAAATTTGCTGAAAACCAATAAATATCGGGATATACTCGTTAAATTATAATAACGTAATCAACAAATAGATGACTTGAACGTTGAAGATTTTTACTTACCACTCTAGCTTTTCCACTTCATCCTCCTCGCAGTTGAGTAATATATATAACTGGGCAGCCTTTAGTTCCTCATCATTCAAATATCTCTTTTTCAGTTTTCCAGAAGGCTTTCCAAGAGCATTGAAGACTTTCAATAATGCATCATTGTATTCTATATCTCCATCGTCGTTGCTCGGAGCTCTTGTTCTATTTGTAGCAATATGAGGCTTGAAATACATTGAACAAAAGTTTGTAATCTCCTCAAGGATATAGGCTTCACAAATAGAACCCTTGACCCGTGTCTTATTTTTCACCTTCCTCTTCAGGTGGTTTAGATGGCGCTCGAACGGGTACATCCACCGATAACCGACGGGCCCACCAATACGTGTCTCATATGAAAGATGAATTGGCAAATGCTCCATAGAGTCGAAGAATCCAGGAGGGAACACCCTTTCAAGCTTACACAATGTTACTACAATGTCCTTCTCCTGCTTTTCAAGCCGATCGATGAGCAACTTAGTAGAACAAAGATCTCTGAAGAATATGCTAAGCTCTGTCAGTGGATCCCAAACGACATGAGGTAAGAATTCCCGAAATGCAATCGGGATTAACCTCTCCATAAAAATGTGACAGTCGTGGCTCTTCATACCCTGTAGTTTGTTCTCCTTCGGGTCAACACATCTTCTCAAATTCGATACGTACCCGTCTGGAAATTTTAGGTCCTGGATCCACCTACAAAGTTTACCTTTGTCCTCCTTGTCCAGTGAGAAAATGGCCCTGGGCTGCTTATACTTCCCACTGCCTTCCTTTATCAAATGCAACTCTGGACGTCTGCATATTTCTTCTAAGTCCAACCTGGCCTTGGGATTGTCTTTCGTCTTCCCCTTTACGTCCATCATAGTATTTATTATATTGTCAAATATATTCTTCTCGATATACATGACACCCAGGTTATGTCTGAGCAGATGGTCACTCCAATATGGTAGGTCCCAGAATATACTCCTCTTCGTCCAGTTGTGAGCGCGGCCAAATCCATCACACTTGTACCCCATTGTAGGCTCTTCAATTGTACTTGACAATTCTTTAACTTCTTCCTATATCGTGTTCTCGGACCACCATGGCGGTGGACTGGACTTCTCTACCACGCCAGCACGAAAAGCATTCATGTTCTTCCTGTATGGATGAACCTTTGGCAGGAACTGTCGATGACAATCAAAGAAGCACAGTTTTCTTCCGTGTTTCAAACGGAAAGCCTTAGTGCGATCCATGCAATACAGACATAGCCAGCTACGTATAATAGAATGGGATCCACTCCACTATATGGTCATGGCTGTCTAGATATATGAGAGTTTATCTACAAGCCATCAGTCTCTTATGGTCAAGAACAAGCCTAGTGTCTCAATCACAAGCAAACAAGTAAAGTTACAAGATGTAAGATCACCAAATATACAATAGTAAGGCGTCCCAAACATTACATATTTAGCTGATCATGAAGCTAGTCGTTACAAAATGTGATGACTAGCAAGAGTTTTAGTCATACATGATCAACCCTAGGTTGCCAATCATGTTACAGCCCGTAGGCAGACAGTAAGTAAAAATGTACACGAGCTAACACTTTCTCGGCGGCTAAACGCCTCAAAGGAATAATTTTACAATAAAGTGGGAGAGCCAAAATAAATCCACCCGTTGCCCTGGTTACGCCTGGTGTTCACCATCGGGCTGGAAAGTCGGTAGATCCCCTAGGGTTGCTCCGGAATCTTGCCATACAAAACCAGCTGGGTCAGACCCCAGAAAGAGCAAGTACCACAAAGGAGGCTTCACTTAGAAACTAAAACCAGCAATTAGCACAAGAATATAATTACATAAAAGACAGTAATGAAAAGGCTTGATATTAAAAGAATAACAACAGCAAACCGAGTACGAAGAAACCATTCAAGTAGCCAGGTCACAACCCTTAAACCAAACAAGGACCGGGGTTGTAACCCTTCACCTGAATTGAACTTCGTCTCCAAATCTTGTTGGTAAGGTAAAACGTATCAAGCATGACAGGTGATATACGATGAGATAACCATGGGACTATTCATATAACCAGGTTACAACCCGTAAACCAAACAAGGACCGGGGTTGTAACCCTTCGTCTGAACAGAACTTGGTTTCTTCCACCATTTATCGGCACGATAAATATAAGAAATCAGGACATGTAACAATATTGTACAGGATGAAGACAAGACTAGACTCTATCCAATCATCACGGCCAAGCAAAGAGTACGGCTTGATACTTTAACTAACTAGGGTTATCACCAGCCTAGTTACTAGCAAGATGCAATGAGAATTCCAAGTCCGGTTACCTGTTTGTTACTACCTGAGTAATCCCAGCAAGAAAAGGAAAAGATAACATGATATAACGGACACACTGTAGTAAGATACATGTGTCCTAAGGTACCACACTCGACGGCGGGCTGGAAGTGCGCTCATCTCGACGGATAGCAACAAATCCCATGTATATATATATAAGGCCGGGATCAAAGGGGCAACATGTAACTGAGAAATTCTCTATGAACTATTTGATCAATCTAGTCATTAGTCTAGCCAGATTCAGTATGAATCCCTGACCGTGGTACTCAGGGATCATGCCCTAGACATGATGCAAGACACAACCGGACTAGTAGTTTATACAAGCACAATCATCCACGGTGTCCAGGCCAATGAATTGATTTGTCAAGAGTGCGCCACGACGGGCCACTATCATTATCATTAATACTTATCAAGAGTGCGCCACGACGGGCCACTATCAAGCATTGTCAGGGTACTTGTCAAGAGTGCACCACTACGGGTCACTGTCGTGTCAAGTATAGCAGGTCAAGTTATCATGTCAGGAGTGCACCACGGCGGGCCACTATCAAGCATGTCAGTTCTAGGTCACACCATGCCAGGTACAATTATCATTTCAATCATGTCAATCAAATCGGGATTGTCAGTTCTAGGTCACACCATGCCAGGTACTATAGGGTAAGGTGTACGTTATAGGAACTCAAGTTACACAGGGCGTTACAAGTACGAGTTAATAACGACCATTAAATAATAAAATACAAGCCAGGGAAAGAGCCATGCGGCTCGAGCATAGGCGGCCAAGAATGATCTCATGCGGCCGAGGAGGAAGCAGCCCATGCGGCTGGAGGGGACTCGGGTCTAGGGGAATGCATACGGCTTAGGGGAGTTCATGGTCATACAACGGAGTATCATGCGGCCAGAGGGAAGTAAGCTTCATGCGGCTGGGGGAAAGGAGTCCATGCGGGTCGGGGTTAAGAGCCCATGCGGCTCGGAACAAGAGAAGCTCATGCGGCTAGCGGAGAAGCTGTGCGTATATGGCATGCCATCAATCAGGTATATGCGGCCAGGAAGGGGGAGGGGCGCATGCGACTAATTCATAGCATTCATGCGACTGAGAAGTGGATTCTCATGCGGCTAGGAACGGCCTGAGTTCCATGCAGCTGAAGGATCACGAGCATATGTGGCTGGGGAAGGATGAGCGTGCATGCGGCTGAGCTAGGAAGAGGGTCAGGTACGATTAACGGGGAGGGGTGGACCCTATACGGTTGAGGATGGACTCGGCCTCATGCGGCTGAGGATGCGGGTGCATATGCGGCTAGATAAGTTCGGTCCTCATGCGGCTCAAAGTACTTCCAGTCATGCGACTGAATAGAACACTTGTCACATTAACTATTCATGCGGTCAAGTCAAGCACAGTTCATCTTCTACCAAAATTTCGAGAAGAAGAACACCATGAGAGCCAAGTCCTCAAGCTCCAAAACTCCATCATCCGGAGCCCAAATCCGAACTTCCATAGGTCAAAATGGGGCAGAATGAAATGCTCTACAACATGGAACCATCAAAACTCAGAAATAACAAGATTAAGTAGATCAAAACTCAAGTAATCTGAAAATAAAATAAACTTAGATCTATAAGAATCTAGCCATGGAAAGTAGAAATGCCAAGTACTAAAGTAAGTTAAAATGCTGTAAGGAAGAGAATAAAACAATAAAATTGGAGTTCCTCCATGAAACAAGTTGCACTTGCCTAGACCTCTCTCTCTCTCTCTAGTAGGTAAAGAAATAATGGAGGAAAGAAGAAGAGTAATGAAGAGAGAGAAGGAAGTGGGGTTAATAAATGGTAGTGGTGGTGGTAGGTAAGGGTTCACCCCTTGGTTTATGATAAACCAATAGCAATCCTTAAACCGAACCAAGCCAACCCAAACCAAAAAATAAACTAAGTCGGGAATAAAACTAAGCCAGGGATTATGCAAATACAAGAATAAATACGTACACGTATTCCAAAAATACGTAATACGAACAACAGGCATTACAGTGCTCCAACCCGATAACATTCCATAGGCCGGGAAATCATTGATGGTCCACATTAGTGCGGCCCTCATCTGAAAGTTCTGCTTTCTGGAAACATCATATGTGGTTGCACCTACTTCCCACAACTAATTAAGCTCATCTACCAAGGGTTGTAAGTACACATCGATGTTCCTCTTCGGGTTCTTCGGACCTGGAATAATAACAGTTAGGAACATGTAAGGAGTCTTCATACACATCCAAGGCGGCAAGTTGTACGGAGTAACAATTATAGGCCAACAAGAATATTGTGAGCCCGAAAGTCCAAATGGGGTAAAACCGTCGGAGGAAAGCCCCAATCTGACATTACGCGGCTCCAAAGCAAAATCGGGATACACTCGATCAAAGTGCTTCCATGCTTCCCCGTCGGATGGATGATCCAGTACTCCATCTATTTGTTCCCGCTTGTGCCAACTCATATTATCAGCTGTCTCCTTTGCCATAAACAACCTCTGCAAACCGCGGCGTCAAAGGCAAATAGTGCATCGAATCTGTTGGCTTGCGTGCACCAGAAGTCCTTGTTGTACTAGTTGCCTTGAAGCGATCGGTACCACAAAATCTGCAGGCGTCTTCATCCTTGTCGTCCTTATAGTACAACATGCATCCGTTGCGACATGCATCAATTTTTTCATACCCCATCCAGAGCGATCTCACCATTCTCTTGGATCGGTAGAAGTCTTTAGGTAACTTGCCACCCCCCGGCAATATATCTTTAGTTAACTCCATGATTCGGTTGTAGCATTCTTGAGACATGTTAAAATTTGATTTTATGCTCAAGAATCTTGTAATCACCTCCAACGGTGAATGGTCATCACTACCAGGATATAAAGGAGTCCTTGCATTCTCCAGCAACTCCATGAACTTTGCAGCATTGGCATTCAGTGCCTCCTCAGCTGCATATTGATTGTTCGGATCGAAACTAGGCCCCGCAGCATCGAAAACCATGTTCGTCCACCCTTGGTCGTAATCAGCATGCTCGTGGACATCTACATAAGGCTCCACATAAGGCTTCGGCTCGGAGGCTAAAGGCACAAGTTCTCCGTGTGCGGTCCACTGATAATAATTTGGCATGAAACCCCTCGAATACAAATTATATGTCATATCCACTTCCGAATGATATTTCAAGTTGCGACATCTCATACATGGACACTTAATTTTTGTACGGTTCATGTAATGAGGGAACGCCTTGGCAAACTGCAAGAACTGCTGCACATCCTGTATAAATTCATCCCGCACACCGCACATGTCATCAGGATGACGATTGTACATCCACAAACGGTTTCGCAAATAGTAATTTATATCCATTTTAAGATAATTCTGCAAAGATTGACACAGATAATAATTCATCAGGATGACGATTGTATATCCATAAACGGTTCTGCAGATAGTAATTCATATCCATTTTAAGATAATTACTGCAGAAAGTGAAGACCGACATGAACTGACGCACGAAAGTGACGATTGTACGACCACAAGTTTTATGTTCTTCAACGATATATTTCACATGCGTAATTGCCAAGTGTGGGGACGAATGGCTCAGAACACAACCCAAAATTCATTCTAGCATATATTAGTTTGAATCATCTATGTTCTGTATATATGGTGTAGTATATGTTCTTATCGAATCTAGTATCTGAAGGATGTAACAGAATCAAGATGAACCCACATAATGTAATACTAAGACATTATCTACTACTAAAAGATGTAGTGATAGGTTGTCGTATCATCATTGCCGAGGGATGGGGGTCGGAGGACAGTCAACTTTATCTACGGCTACATAGTTTCTGTCTCGTCAGTCGAATGGCTGTAGGGACTATGTCCTGATCACGATGTCGTACCGTAGATTAATGCGAATTTCTTATAGCAAATGTCATACATAGATTTCTGTCTCGCCAGTCGAATGGCAGATAATTATACAAATCAAACTAGTCTTAAATACTGGTACCAACTGCCTGAACATGACAGTTCCTAATTTGTACTGGATTTATCCTACCTCTGAGTTTCACACATATTAAAAATAAAGGCATTTACTGTTAACAAGATAACCTGTCATGAATTGAACAACGGGCAGACTTAGATTTAGGATTTAAAATATGTATTCAGGTCAACTTAATTCAGTCAAAGGATACTGAACAGAAAGTCTAATTAAGACTTTCAACTAAGCAGGCAGCCTGGACTGCTGTTCAGAACTTGGCAGAAAAAATCCCATACCATCTGATGACAAACCTATACACACCCTTGCCCAAACCATTTGTTTCAGTAGGTAAAATATTCCAGGTTACTCAAGTAACCTCTCGTGCAATATTTGGTGTCAACAGCATTCCTTGTTAATTGTAACATGCATACTATCATATCCCAACTCTGCCAAAACCTGACCAACATACCCTACACTAATCATTCCATATTCAAGTAATGTCAGTGAGCTAAATCATACTCAACTGTCGAGAATACTTAGGAGAAAACTCATTCACAGGATTAGTATCCATCCTTCGTGACATAGCTGAAATTTTATAGGGCTCGATAATAATTATTAGTAAATTTATTCATCATTTCAAAACCCTGAAAATGCCCAAAAAACTCCCAGTATCAGTAAATAAGGCTCGAACCCTAAATTAGAATTCGAATCCAAGCAAAACATTAAATTGACGGTTGATATACCCAAAAAACTTCCAGTATCAGTATACAGGTGTCACACTGTGAGTCTCGTACCACACAGTGGGACACGACGTGTCCAAACCAACAAAATAGGTGTCACATGAACTAGAAGTGAGTCCACGCTCTCGTGTCCCCCACAGCGAGTCCACTGTGAGTCTCGTGTCCCCCGCAGCGAGTCCACACTCTCGTGGACACGAACTAGAAGCGAGAGAGAGAGCTAGAAGACGAAGAGAAAATGGAAAGCGGGGACAGGGGAGAGTTACCTGAGGAAGGAGAAGGAGGAGGGAGATTGCCGAAGGAGCACCGCGGAGGAGGAGGCCGGAGGAGGGAAATCTGCCGGAGGAGCATCGCGGAGGAGGAGCGCACGAAAAATTGGGGAGGGAGGAATTTGTGAATGATCGAAAAGGAAACCCTCGCCGCCTATATGAAACATTTAGCGACGTCCTTCTCGACCGTCGCTAAACGTCGCTGATATTTAATAAACGACGACGCTGCTTAAAATGCATCGCTACACGTCGCTACATCAGCGACGTGTACCGACGAACTTGCGACACAGATTCCCATTTAACAAATTGTAGCCGCTAGACGTCGCTATTAGTCGCTGTTGGCGAGAAACAGCGACGTCTTAGATAAACGTCGCTAAACCCCCAAAAATTAGCGACGTTCTTTCTTGGAGTCGCTAAATACGTCGTTGATATGACTTATTTTGGTATTAGAAGGGGGTCTTGTAGAAGCATGAAAATTTCATCAGACTTGCAACCATGCGCCCAAGCCAATGAGGACATATGCGCCCAAGTGAACTCATATACGCCCAAGTCACCTGTGAAGCCCTATGCGCCCAAGATAGGCTTCTCCAGAAGGGGAACATAACCCTGTTTTAGGCTATACACCCAAGCCAGAACAGCCCCTGCCTCGGTCAAAGCCACAATCAAAACGTGTACCGAAGCATACGGCCACGTCAGTCTCCACGAGCAGTCGTGCACCGAAGCATGCGGCCACGCCAATACCACGACCAACCTACGATCTCGTATTCTGCATGCGCCTACACCCTATGCGCCTAAAGCAGGACTATGCTCCCCCATGAAAACCAGTATATTTTGTCATGTGGGCGCATAACATCATTCCTGCTCAAGAATGACTATAAAAAGAGGTCTCATACCTTTTTCAAATACAGAACAGAGAGCATTTTCAGAGCCAAATTGCTGCACTTCTTGCCAGTGAGCCGAGATTTAGCAATTTTCTTAGTTTTTCTTCCATTTTTGTAATCGGAGTGTCAACGAAGTAAAGGAGCAACTGCCGCTCGATCTCCATCGTTCCATTCCCCAGAATACTTTTTGTACTCGGGGATCCTCAGCGCAGGATCTCTCAGGCGTACTCGATTTGTGGTGCCTTGCGCCAATAAAAAAAAGATAGCATTTCTTCTTCTTTTTGTGTGTGTCCACAACGGTACCAGTATGGATCAGATTTCTGCAGTTCCCTATTAACTATTAGAGCATCCCACTCCTAATATGACTAGCCAGTCCAATTGATGTGCCGCTTAAAGATGATGAAGCCACATCAAAGAAGGAACGTGTCATGTATGTGAGGGTGTTTGTTGAAGTGAAAGAAGGAAAGGAGCTTCCAACGGAGATCGAATACGAAGTACCATCAGGGGACGTCTTCACCCAGGCTGTAGAGTAAGAGTGGGTACCCCCTAGCTACGGATATTGTTCATGCTTTGGACACACGAATAGGGAGTGCATACGTGTGGCTACCGTACGCAAGGAAACTGCCCCATCATCTAATACTCAAGGTGCATATTCAGATCACCAATAATGCTATTTGACCCTCCAAATTGTACCTCCAAACCGTCCCTCCTTACGTGACAGCCGACGTGGCATATTGATGTGGCAGCTGACATGGCAAATTTTATAATTAAAATTAACATTAACATAAAATTAAGATAAAAATTAATGTTAACATTAACATTAAAGTTAATATTAACGTCAACATTAACAATAATATTAATATTAACATTAACATTAAAATCAATATTAACATTAATTTTAACATTACTTAATATTAATATTAGTTAATATTAATATTAATATTAATATTAACATTAACATTAAATTAACATGGACAAAATTGGGTAATTAACTTTTTGGTTTAAAATTTGCCACGTTATCGGCCATGTCAGATGACACATAATATTATTTGACATGTCACGTCAGCTGCCACATAAGAAGGGATGTATTGGAGGAACAATTTGGTGGTACGAACAACATTACTCAAGGGGATAAGGTGATAAATGGTGAGACTGAAAGTCGAAGCAGGGATAAAACCAATGAGGAAGAAGGGGGTCTTGAAGACCTAGTAGGGAGCACATGGATTGAATTGGTCCGTAGCATAGGTGGTATCTCACCTGCAACAGCTATGGCCACGGCTGAACTAAATGTTAATATGGTGGTCCCAAGTGATAGACTGAACTTCTCGAGCAACGATAAGGGCGGTAAGGACCAAAGTCAGTTGGCACTGGTTTTCGAAGCACACGGTGGCCAACCGAGGAGGCAGCAACCATCGACCTCTACTGGATTGCAACATGAAGACGCAACAGGGCAACGCAGTCGAAAATGTCATACAGGGGGGACGATGGAAGATAGGTAACAACCAATACAACAACAACATAATTTATTAGAGCCATCTACAATTACCACTACTAACCCTAAATGGGACTAGTGATACAATGGGCGGGCAATGCTAACGAAGAACAAATGACGGAGGCAGGAGAGTTTCAGCCAGAGTTAGATAATCACCCTGATTCTAACTCTAGAGTAGGTACGGGTGAAGATAGACTTAATTAAATGTCGATTATAACGTAGAACGTCCGGGGGGCATGTTCGCTGGGTAGACGGAAGAAAGTGTGCAGAGTTCTCAGGAAAGAAGATTGTTCGATCAGTGCTATACTTGAGACTAAGATTAAATCGGAGAATATGTTAATCAACAGAACTCCTAAAAATTATGCACATGCTAATAATCTTAGTTTGTGCACAATAGCGAGAATCTGTGTCAGATGGGATAATGGTAGTTGGGGGGGTCAGTTGTTACACATGACAGACCAGATGATAGCTATCCAGTTCACCAACAAAGGAGAATTCCAGTTCATTTTTGGAGCAATTTATGGCCACAAAGATAGACGTCAACAGGATCGATTGTGGAAAGAGATAATACATCTCAACAACATGGTGGAAGCAAATCTTAACTTGTCTATTCTTCTAATGGAAGACTTCAACGCAATTCTATATCAATACGAAAAAGTTGAAGGACGAATCGTTTCGAATGCGATCCTTCGAGATTTCCAGTTGTGCTTGATACAGCCGGGGATGAAGTACGTTGAACGAACTGGGCACATTTGGTCGTGGAACAACAAATCTACATCCAGTAGGGTTGCGTGCCAATTAGATCGTACACTGGGGAATCAAAGATGTTGCGACAAATTTCCTTTACAGTGGCTGAGGGACTCGCAGCGGGCACTAGCGACCATTCTCCTGTCAAGATCAAGCTAATGGAACCACGGGTGAGGAAGTGCTTCCCCTTCAGATTTGGCAACAGATGGCCTATGATGAGTGGCTACAGAGAGGCGGTAGAGGGATGTTCTACAACATGAGGCTCGAGGAAATAGCCAATTTAGGTTGGTGATGCTACTGAAGACAGTAAAAACATCCCATAAAGCCTGGAGTCGGACTCAACACAATGAGCAATTGTCCTCGCTCGAGGACCAGCTGCATGAAGTCCAGATGGGACTTCAATTGGACCCGATAGACCAAACTCTGGTGCTTAGAGGACGGGAGCTAGCTCACAATGTTGGCCACCTTCGCATGATGAACGACATTCAATTAGCTCAAACGACGAAATACAGGTGGCTGAAGGAAGGTGATAGATGCACCAAGTTCTTTTGTGATATTGTCTGAACTCGACAATACTGCAATCACATTAGCAGGCTGATAGACATCAATGGGAATGCCATTACGGAACAACAAGACATCGGAACGGAGGCAGTCAGGTATTACAACAATCTTCACAACCATACTAACTATTTATGTGTTTTCCTGAATTGGTTTGTAAGAAACTGGTGACCGAATATGCTAATTGCTTCTACTTGCTCAGGTGACTATGGAGGAGGTAAAAGAGATTGTGATGAAAGCAGACCCAAACAAAATGTCTGGACCTGATTGGTTTGGGTAAAAATTCTACAAGGTTCACTGGGTAGAGTTGAAAGGTTATGTGCTGGAAGTGGTTCTAGACTTCTTTAGAGAAGGCATATTGCTCAAGAAACTCAACCATACGTTTCTGACTCTCATCCCGTAGAAGGAAGGAGCGATATCACTCTCAGACTTTCGCCCGGTTTCTTGCTCTAATTTCTTGTACAAGGTGATCACCCATCTCATGTGTCGAAGGATGGAGCGCATCATGCAAGGACTGGTATCTTTGAATCAAGCTGTCTTTATCAAAGGCAGGGCTATCGCGGAGAATAGTTTGTTGCTCACGAACTGGTAAAGGGATTTAACAAAGTAGGAGGTCACAAAGCATGTATGAAACTGGACTTACGAAAGGCCTATGATATGATAAACAGAGATTTTGTTTGCCATATCATGCTAGCGATGGGATTTGACAGGCGATAGGTAGATCTGACCAGAGATGGTTTATCTGTCATGATCCGCTCTCGAATAATCGAACACGAGTCGAACACGCCCAGCCTACGTTGGAAGACTCAACGTAGTAAGTTGTACCAAGCTAGGAAAACTAACAAGTCAATATGAATAAGTACAAATCACGGCATCTCTATAAACAATCCCAGAATTCAAAGTACAATTCTATGATTATTGCATTCATCCAGAAAGTAAAGTAAAGTCTGAAGTCACTAATACAATGAAAGTAAAGCATCTAAAGGAAAGACAGCTAGGCCTCCTCGGCCTCTAGGTCTAGTACAGCTCCAGCTGGCTCTATCACGTCAGCAGGCTCACGGCTATAGTACGTATCACATATCGTCTCCATCTCACCTGCAACATATCCAATCAGGAGCGGAGCAAAGTACAGTTTTAGGTAATGAACAAGAACATTATGATACGAAAATGGGTACAGGAGAACAGTAAATATAAAGTACAAGAAAGAACATGAAAGTACAGGAATGTATAGTACAGGAAATAAAGTACAAGAATATAAACCAGGAACCTGAAGTACAAGACATGACATGTGCACAATATTTGAAATACAACTAGCCTATGTGACCGGCTGGGGTGAGTACAGGAATAAGTACAGGAGTACATGAATATCGGTATGGCTTAGGACCCGCGTGTACAGTGCGAGGCCTAAGTTATTTATATGAATATCAGAACCTGGGTTTGGTCACATAGCTAGTGTATTTCCCCTCCCCGACTACAAATAAGTACAAGAACAGGAAAGTACAAGGGTACAAGATATCGTGTCCCATCGTGTCATCAAGAAAAGTACAAGATATGTAAATGCACAAGACCATAGAAAGTACTTGCCTTGCTCAGGGTGAGTACGGGTAATGTTTGGAGCTGGATGTCCTCATGTTTAATGATTACAAGTTGATTAAAATCTAACAAATTCTAATTTGGTTATCTTGTAATTCTAATCATGTTTTAACTATAAATTAAGATACACTAGTTTGTTTAGTTCTCTACTAAAAATCTATTTTACAATTTAGTTTTCTATTATATCTACACAATAACCTAATCACAAGTTGTCATAAAGTGTTACATCCAAGCTATAGAGGAACACTTCAAGTGACAGGTTGCCCCATATAACCATTAAAAATAGTTAACTTTGTTTAAGTGAAAACCTTGTTTAAAGAAGGACATATAATATGATCTTCAAAACAAGGTTAGCATGAAACTAAACATGAAAATGGTATAAGGATTTAGTATACATTCAAAGACTTCTTACACTAAAGTCTGAATTCATACACAAAATGGTTTACATGTGAAAGGTCCTACCCTTTACTTCAAGTGACAATGTCACAGTCTGCACACAAATTCTCAGGTGAGGTTCAGTTATGAATAAAACCTTTAGTTGAGGTACTACAATCATTATCTCAAAGTAAGGTAAACATGAGGATTGGTTTACTGGTGCCTCAAGTCAGAAATGAACTATATAACCATTGTATTCATCTCAGGTAAAAATCTAAGATCTTAGTGAACTGTTGAATCCCAACCACTCAATAGTTTCTCCTAGGTTCCAAAATTACCTACTAAATCAATTACAGGGTCTGTACATTCAGTCTGCACATTCACCATAAAGTTTAAGTTAAACCTGTCACCCCAATTTACATTCTCAGTTACTAATCTACTAAATCAGAGCTAGATGTTAAGGTTTATCAACTACTATGTAGATAGCCCTATCTTCATAAGCTAACTATGGTTGCTATACTAACTTTATTTGCAAAAGTCAAGTCATGATATCTCATCAGTAGTCATGGCAGAAAAAAAAAATCTTCCAAAACAACTAATCTTAAATTGCTAACATGCTCAGATGAGGATATGGAAGGTATCAAAAATATACTAATCCTAACATTTTAACCGTCTGATACTTGAAAAAAGTATCAGAGGTTCAAGCAATGTGAAAACCTCATTCTTCGACATAGTCCTTACGACTGTGATTGTCACGATCCGCATCCAGTAAAAGGACACGAGAAGTGGGTACGTCCAGCCTACGCCGCAGTGTCGACGGTAGAACGTTGTCCTAGGTCACAACATCTAACACAATCTAGAATATGCTCCGAAAGGAGAACAACATAATAAGTAATCTCAATCACAAACTAAGATGGAAAAGAAGATAAGATAATCTCAACAGAGAGTCACAAATATAAATCAGTCTCGGTGTAACCACACCAT
>JANAVB010033217.1:7991889-8076889 GCA_029216955.1 Iris pallida
TTAGGCTTCTAAACAAGGTTGACTAAGGTTATACCATCTTGGTCCTATCAAAACACCAATCCAAATCATACAACAATCAATTTAATTAACATTTAAATAAATTCAAAATAATGTACAATGGCTAAAATACCCTTAATTAGAAAAAGTGAGTGTGACAAATCTATCCTACTTAAAATAATTTCGTCATCGAAATTAAAGTCAAAACTGAATGTATGAGAAGGATAGAAAAATCATACCTCAAGAATGAAAAAAGATAAGGGTATTGCTCGCGCATCTCATCCTCCCTCTCCCAGGTAGACTCACCTGGAGAGTGATGTGTAATACCCAAGTCCCAAAATATGTATAGGACCAGGATACGATACATGCCAGCAACACTTCACCAATGGGCCAAATCTTAAAGTAAGCCCATTAGCGAAATGCTTAAGCTGTAAATCATGATAACAACCCAGCAATACAATACAAGGCACAGGTCACAGCTAATCTCATCCACACAGAAAATATGACACGATATATCAAGTCCAATAAAATAATACTAACGAGAAAGATCTGTCCAACATGAAATAGAAATAATAATTGTGCGGGTAAGACATCCCGAAACCACATTATAAAGAAATAAATAATCCACTACATGTCCATTAAAAAAGGAAGAAAATAAAGTATCAAGTCTAAAAGAGACATGTCTCAAGAGAAGTCTTCAGCCACTCTCTCGTCCTCCTGCAAAGGTACGTCACCTGCCTCGACTTCAGAACCGTATACCTCCGGATAGTCCTCGTCTCTAATTAAGCCTGGAGAGATCACCAAGTCCTCAGAGGACTAGCAAGACACATAATATACATGCCAGCTATAACAGTAATAAATTGCGTGGATAGATGAAAAGTGATATAAGAAAAGAAGGATTTAAGGGAGCAGTGCTAGAACTAAAACATAAAAGAAATGACATGCCAGGAGAATCGTGCTAATAAGCATGACTACAAGTAAATTGAGGTAAACCGCAGCCCGATGGTTGCTAACGGCCCTATAGATTGCAGCCCGGTGGTTGCTAATAACCTATAGTTAGTCTCAATCGCAGCCCGGTGGTTGCTAACGATGGAGTGTGGTCAGGTATAGTCACGTCTATAACAAGGTCCTCGCCTAAAACTATGAGTCAAGTCAAACATGTCAAGTCCAAGTCATGTCTAGGTCACACAGGTCAGGGATACATGACATAGACAAAGAAATTCTAACTCTAGACATGAATAAGATAAGAAAAATAAGACAAGTAATATGGAGAAAGAATAAAATCTACGTGCACACAAAACTAGAAAGTAACCAGAACTTGGAACATGAGAAGTATGGAACTAAGTAAGATATAAAAATAATAATATAAAAAACCTTGTAAATACTGTAAAGCTTGGCAAGGTGTACTTGCCTGATGTCGCACTGTGAATCTGAAACGTCGCTCCCGCGTCCACGCCGCCGGAACCCGACGCTCCTAGATAATTAATTAACTAAATTAACCCACTAATCTTGAACTTACAATTACTTAATTAGTCAAGATAATATTTTAAGATTATATTCAATTTCTCGTGGAACCTTTTAGACCCATACAATCACACACAGGCTCCACGAGACACCGAAAACAGTTTTTTGGTTTCCAACTCCCAATTAGTCAGTTATGTTCGTACTTCAATCATATACCTAAAAATCATATAAAAAAAATAATATGAATATTATTTAAACTAATTTTTTATAGATTTATCTCAGAATTTCTAGAATTTATATATCTAAAGAATTATACTACTAGTTGTCTATCGGATCGACTAGTCTACCCAAAATTTGTCTAGAACTTCATTAATTATCTAAAATTATGAAAACCCTCAAAAATATAATTTAAATAGAATTAAAATGTCTAAATATCAGAATATGAAATTTTGATGCAAGGGTTTCATGGTACTAATGGTTTGGAATTTTCTAGGTCAACAAGTTACCCGAAAATGACTAGTTTTGACCTATAATTTTTTCGACCAGAATTGAATTGATAAATTCGTGTAAAAATTCTTAAAAATCATAATTTAAATATATTAATCTACATAAAATTCAGTTTTGAAAAATTCCTACAGAAACTTATAGTTCCTTCACAACGTGGTAAGTTTTGGCTCTACCGAAACATGAAAATAGCTATCATAATTCATGAAATTTTTATGGGTGAAAATAATAACCAAGAGGCATCAAAACACTATTTCTATAGAACTAATACCATAATTTCTATAGATTTATGAGATGGGTTTGAGAAGAAAAAGTTAGGGTTTCTTACCAAGGTCCTTGCTTTGTGAAGGCTTATTCTTGTCAAAGCTCACTCCTTTGATGATGTCCTTACTCGTCAATCCTTTCTTGATGATCTTTGAGGGGTGGACAATGGTTAGGATTGGTTGGATGGAAAAGATGGAGTTTTTTTTAGGGTTGGTTTGGTAGAGTTTGGATGAAAGAAGGATGGAAGAAGGAGCCTTTATGGAGGAGGATGAGTTATGTGATGGAGAGGATGGTGTAGTAAAGGGGATGCTATTTTCGAAATTAATGGTTAAGGAGCTGCTCTTGCATGATAAATAAGAGTTTTTGGTGTTAGGGTTAGGGTTTTGATAAGGGTTGATATATATATGGGCCTATGGGTTGAGTTTATATATGTAGGAGGGTGTTTCCATGCATGGCATGGCCCGCCAATGTAGGCAATTATTTTTGGACAAAGATTACATAAAAATAATCTTTGGTTGGTCATATGTGGGGTCCACATGGATTGGTTTGGTTATTTGATGAGTTGGCTAATTGATTGATTGAGGATTTAAATAAAAGATTTCCTAATATGGAACTAGTTAGATTTCAAAATATAAATGCAATCTAAATCTGAATTAAATATACAATATATATATATATCACTACCAAAATAAGTCATATTACCGACGTAATTTGCGACGTTTTCCGAAAACGTCGCAGATAAAAAACAATTTACCGACGTTTTCTTATGACGTCGCAAGACGTCACTACTAGCGACGTTCAGCGTCGTATAGTAACTATGTTTGCGTATTGAAAAACTCACGTCGCGGATATGTCGGTGAACGTCGCTAATATCATTGATATTAGCGACGTTTGGCAACGTTTTTACTATGGCGTCGTTAATATCAATAAAGTTGCGACGGTTACCGACGCGCTTATGTTACGTCGCTAATGTGCGAATATAGGTCAGTTTCGATTTCACTTCCCCCCATTTCCCCCCCCCAATATTTTCCTTCCCCCCCCCCATTATTTCCCGACCCCGAGCACCCCTGTCCCCTCGACCCCCGTCCGACCGCGCCCTCGGCGACCCCCACCGACCGCCGCGAGCACCGACCCCGTCCAGCCTCCTCCTCCACCGCCCAGCCTCCTCCTCCACCGCCTCTCCGACCTCCTCCTCCTCCTCCTCCTCCTCCTTCCCGGCAGCCCCCGCCGAACCCGACCCCCTACCGCCGTCGTTCGCCAGAGCACCTCCTCCTCCTCCTCCTCCTTCCCGGCAGCCCCCGCCGAACCCGACCCCCTACCGCCGCCGTTCGCCAGAGCACCTCCACCGCCGCTCCTCCTCCTACTCCTTCCCGGCAGCCACCTCCACCGCCGCTCCCCCTCGCCGTCGTCGCTCTCCCTCGCCGTGACGGTCAGGTAAACCCTAACCCTAACCGGTTGTATACCTTACAGATTTGGGCTATCTATATATAGATATGTGTTGATTTAAAGGAACAAATGGAAGAGAGGGTTAGATGTTAGTGAGTATATTATACATATTGCTATAAATGTGTGTGAATGCAAGTAGATAGTTAGAGCATCTCCAACCCTATTGTGACTTTGGAAAAAAGTTGTTGCCACATAGGAATGACAAAATTTTATTCAAAAGTTCTTCTCCAATGCAATTGTCAAGTCAATTGTGAAGCTTATGTGGCAAAAATTAAACAAGACATTGTGAAGTTGGTTGTCTAGTTCTAGACAATGCACTTGACAATGTCTTGTTCTCCATGTCATCAATTATGAATAAAAAATATTAGGAAAAAGAAAGAATATGAGTAGTTGTCTTGAAAGTTGGGAAAGAAGTAAATATCTTAATACTTTATCTTCCAAGTTGAAAAAAGTAAACATTTTGCATTGGAGAAGATTTTCTTACTTCATTGTCATTTGTCAATATAATCTTGCCACCTAGACAAGACATTGTCTTGTGCCTAATGCCACATATGATTCACAACATATAACAAGACAATAGGGTTGGAGATGCTCTTAGAGTATGGTGGGTAACAGTTGAGTTATAGAGTAGGTAATGGATTAGAGTATAGGTATATGGCTAATGAGATGCTACACTATGTAATGTGTTTGAGAGTCCTTGTAAGGGATATATGTTTAGACTATAGACATTGGGTATATATACCTTGATATGTATATATGATATAGTATTACGGTGTCCTAGGATATCCTAGTTATATTGGCCTATAGTTAGTTATGAGTTAGTATATCATAGAATTGACTTAATAGTCTAAGTGACCTTGTTGACTAGTCTAGGTTTGACCAAACCCTAGATTTTGACTTAGTTTGACCAGAAAGTTAACCCATATTCAATCAAACCCTAGATTTTGACTTAGTATATGGTTACTAGATCCTAGTGTAGAGTAGTATGTAGAGGAGTATGGCTACTAGTGATATATAGATATGTAGGTCCATGTGTATCTGTATCGGACTATCGCTATCGGTATCGAACTATCGCTATCGGTATCGGACTATCGCTATCGGTATCGAACTATTGGTATCGATCGAACTATCGGTATCGGACTATCGCTATCGGTATCGGACTATCGCTATCAGTATCGACCGTATATACTTAGTATCGGGCGTAGCGGATTAGTATCGATCAGTATATAGGTTTGTGTTAAGATCAAGGTTCAAAGTATCGGTATCGGAATAGTAGGCCGAATAGGAGGCCGAGATAGTCGAATGAGAAGAAGGGAAGAAGGGAGGAGCAGATGGGTCCAGAGCCATGGTGGAGGAGGAGAAGTAACATGAGAGCAGTTTCCGCCGTAACATCTCCTGTGGCTCTGCTGGCAACTGAAGTCCAGATGCTACAAAGGACGATCCTTCGCTGAAATCGACTACAACACCCATCAGTTCAAGTTCATTCCTATATGAGTAGATTCCAATGCCATAGAAGCCATCAGTTTGTTGACCTTCCTCTATGGCATTGGAATATACTCATCTAGGAATGAACTTGAACTGATGGGTGTTGTAGTCGATTTCAGCGAAGGATCGTCCTTTGTAGCATCTGGACTTCAGTTGCCAGCAGAGCCAGGAGATGTTACGGCGGAAACTGCTCTCATGTTACTTCTCCTCCTCCACCATGGCTCTGGACCCATCTGCTCCTCCCTTCTTCCCTTCTTCTCATTCGACTATCTCGGCCTCCTATTCGGCCTACTATTCCGATATGCGTTTGATACGGTCTACCTAACCTATATACTGATACTAATCTGATACTCTCTGATATTAAGTACATCCGGCTTACTAGCTAGCGGATCCACCAGTTACATGATTATATACTAATTATGTTTAGTTTGTCTTACGATACAGATTTTCACATCCAATGTAATCCAGTTGACCAATGTAACCCAAGATGTTGTCTTATTGACCTAGTTTAGCCTTGTTTTACTAGATTGTTGATCGAAAAGATAAATGCAATGCATGAATGAATGGATGAAAAGATAAATGCATGTATAATAGTAGGTAATGATATGCAAAACTGAAAAGATAAATGCAATGCATGAATGAATGGATGAAAAGATAAATGCAATCCATCGGAAAAGCTTTGACACTTGCATATCATTCACTACCTTGATGTATCTATCTTACAGAATTATGGAGCTGAATTACTATCTGCGGAATCGTACTTGGATGTACAACTGTCATCCTGATGACATGTGCGGTGTGCGGGATGAATTCATAGAGGGTGTACACCAGTTCCTGCAGTTTGCCAAGGCGTTCCCTCAGTACATGGACGTACCAAAATTAAGTGTCCGTGTGTGAGATGTCGTAACTTGAAATATCATCCAGAAGTGGATGTCACGTATCATTTGTACTCGAAGGGTTTCACGCCGAATTACTATCAGTGGAGCGAGCACGGAGAACTTGTGTCTTTAGCATCGGAGTACGAGCCTTATGTGGATGTCCACAACAACGCTCCTTACGACGATGGGTTGGTGAACATGGTTTTCGACACGGCCGGGCCTAGTTTCGATCCGGATGATCATGATGCACCTGAGGAGGCACCGAACCCCGATGCTGCACAGTTCATGGAGTTGCTGGAGAATGCAAGGACTCCATTATATCCTGGTTGTGAGGATCATTCACCGTTGGAGGTGGTTACAAGATTGTTGAGCATCAAGTCCGATTTTAACATGTCGCAAGATTGCTACAACCATATTATGGAGTTGCTTATAGAAATATTGCCTGAGGGTGCGAAGTTGCCTAAAGACTTCTACCGGTCTAAGAGGATGGTTAGATCGCTCTGGATGGGATATGAAAAAATCGATGCCTGTCGCAACGGGTGCATGTTGTACTACAAAGACGACAAGGATGAAGACGCCTGCAGATTTTGTGGTGTCGATCGCTACAAGGCCTGTGGTAGAGGAAAGTCTGTCGGTGCCAGAAAGCCTACCTCTTCGATGCACTACTTGCCGTTGACGCCGCATTTGCAGCGGTTGTTTATGGTGAAGGAAACTGCAGAAAACATGAGTTGGCATAAGCGGGAACATACCGAAGGAGTGTTGGATCATCCATCTGATGGAGAAGCATGGAAGCACTTTGATCGAGAGTATCCAGATTTTGCTTCTGATCCGCGTAATGTTAGATTGGGTCTCTGCTCTGACGGTTTTACCCCATTCGGACTTTCGGGATCCCAGTATTCGTGTTGGCCTGTGATCGTCACCCCGTACAATCTACCGCCTTGGATGTGCATGAAGACTCCATATATGTTCCTCACCGTTATTATCCCAGGTCCGAACAATCCGAAAAGGAACATCGATGTTTATTTACAGCCATTGATTGATGAGTTGAATCAGCTGTGGGAAGTAGGTTCCAACACGTACGATGTATCTAGAAAACAAAATTTCCAGATGCGGGCAGCACTTATGTGGACCATCAACGACTTTCCGGCCTATGGAATGTTATCTGGATGGAGCACGCATGGTCGTCTTTCATGTCTGTGTTGCATGGACGACACTAAGGCTTTCCGTTTGAAACACGGAGGCAAACCGTGCTTCTTCGATTGTCATCAACAATTTCTGCCGAAGGATCATCCGTACCGGAGGAACATGAATACTTTTCGTGCTGGCGTTGTGGAGAAGGGTGATCCACCGACAAGGTGGTGTGGAGCCACGATATGGGAGGAGGTTAGAGATTTACCAAGTGCTATTGAGCAGCCTGCTACGGGCTACAAGTGTGACGGATTTGGTCGCACTCATAACCGGACGAAGAGGAGTATATTCTAGGATCTGCCATACTGGAGCACCAATCTGATTAGACATAACCTTGATGTCATGTATATCGAGAAGAATGTGTTTGACAACATAATTAATACTGTAATGGACGTAAAGGGGAAGACGAAAGACAATCCTAAGGCTAGATTGGACTTGAAAGAAATATGTAGACGTCCTGCATTGTATTTGATAGAGGACGGGAATGGGAAGTTGAAGCAGCCTAAGGCAATTTTCTCACTGGAGAAGGAGGATAAAGTGAGACTTTGTAGGTGGATTCAAGGTCTGAAATTTCAGATGGGTATGTTTCAAACTTGAGAAGATGCGTCGACCTTAAGGAGAACAAACTGACAGGTATGAAGAGCTATGATTGTCACGTATTCATGGAGCGGTTAATTCCGATTGTATTTTGGAAATTCTTACCGCAGGCAGTTTGGGATCCATTGACGGAGCTTAGCATATTCTTCAGGGACCTTTGTTCTAAGAAATTGCTCGTTGATCGTCTAGAAAAGCAAGAGAAGGACATTGCGGTAACACTGTGCAAGCTAGAGAGGGTGTTTTCTCCTGGATTCTTTGACTCTATGGAGCATTTGCCGATTCATCTTTCCTACGAGGCACGTGTTGGTGGATCCGTCGAATATCGATGGATGTACCCGTTCGAGCGACATTTGAATCACCTAAAAAGAAAGGTAAAAAATAAGGCTCGGGTCGAGGGTTCTATTTGTGAAGCCTATATTCTCGAGGAGATTACAAATTTCTGCTCCTCCTATTTTAAACCTCATGTTGCTACGAATAGAACGAGGGCTCCGAGAAACGACGACGGATATCAAGAATTTAATGATGGAATACTGAAAGTATTCAATCGGGGAAAATAAAGAAGAGATATTTGAATGACGAAGAGCTAAGGGCTGCTCAGTTGTATGTATTACTCAATTGCAACGAGGATGAAGTGGAGAAGCTAGAGGGGTAAGTAAGGAATGATGAGTTTACGTCATCTCAATGTAATAGTATAAGCTAATATTATTGTACTAATCGTTCTAATGCTTCATTGTTTTCCAGCACATATAATGATGAGTTGAGGCTGGTTAGACCCTACCTAACAGACGAAGCATTAGAACAAGAAATGAGACGTCATTTTCCTTCTTGGTTGAGCGAATATGTAAGCAGCTCGGTAATATTTACTGGCCTCTTCTAATGCAACTGCGCAATAAATAACTTATTATCTCTTCTTTGATATTCAGGTCGATCGTCTAATTTCACCCGAGATTGAATTAATTAGAACTCTTGCCAAGGGACCAATTACTTTTGTTAAAACATGGCCAAGTTATTGTGTCAATGACTTTCGGTTCAAGTCGACAAATGCTCCGATCAGAGACAGCTTCCTGGATCTTGATTCCACGAAGAACAGTTGTTTGTGTATCAAGTCTTCGAACTACAAAGACGTCGATCCAGGAAATGATTTCTTTGGCATCTTGCGAGAAATTGTGGAGTTGTCATATAATTATGGCAGAGAACCTGCAAAGATCGTGTTGTTCAAGTGTGAATGGTTTGATCCGATTGAAAATCAAGGCTGGAAAATTGACAAGCATGGTCTTGTGGATATAAACTACAAGCGTAGATATCAAGGCTACGAACCGTTTGTCCTAGCAACTCAGGCTCAGCTCGTGTACTTCACAGCTTATCCGAGACGGGGAGCAACGAAGTCTGACTGGTGGGCAGTATGCAAGACTAAAGCTAGAGATACTTTTGATGTTGATGAAAAAGCTTACCAGGAGGACGAGCTACCTCCTGTAACCAATATTGTCGATGTGGACTCCACGAAAGTTACGCATTACACGACACATAATGTAGAAGATGTAGAATTATCCGAAGAGGAAGACGAAGCCGACGAAGGTGAAGACGAAAGTGAAGATGAGGAGGAAGAGGAAGATGAGGTCGAGGAAGACGAACAAGATGATTATTCTGAAGATGATTGAGAGAGATGTACTTATCTGGACTTAGATGATTCTTGTAGAATGTATCATCATATGTTGTCTTGGTTATTATCTTGTCTTTGTTGTACTTTCATATTTCTAGTCTCTATTATTAATTTGTTGTATTATCCAATGTTGTTATCAGGTATGGCAGGTCGTCGCGGAGGGTACCGACCAGGAGGACGGCGAGGTCCTCCTATAGGTACTGGTAGAGGTCCTCCTTCGGTACCTCCTACTGGTACCGGCTCTGGATCCTCGTCGCCGATTACTCCGCCGTATCGGCCAGTAGCTGGGCCTCCTGGGACGATGCCACGTGGATTGTCTCCTGGGACGAGTAGTTCCAGGCCTAATGAGAGTGCTCACCCGTCTAGCGTTTCTACTGCTAATACGACGATGGAGACGACCGATGAGCCGATGGAGGAGGATGCGTCGACGGCCGACCAGCATCATGAAGATGATGCGTGCGCACCTCCGGAGGAGGGGAGGACGGAGATCTGGGCCGACGGTACAAAGTAGGTATTTTGGTTTATGATTTTTTTTTGTTTTTATCATAAATTAACTTTTTTCATGAATATAATATGTCTGTATAGATATCGTCCTCCAGGGGTACAGAGACGCCTAGGCGATATGCTGAGGCATAATTATGGTGGTCCCTGGATTAACTACTCTGATGCTCCAGACGAAAGGAAGAACTACTGGTTTACGCGCTTCAAGGTTAACATAGATTTGTTTTTAACATGAATCATTTAATTTATGCATATTATATATAACTGATAAATATTTGGTTTCGTACTGTTCTAGGATATGTTTTACTATCCACCGCACCGGGCCGAGCTGATCGAGGGGATGTTTCCTTCCGTCGCTGCTAAGCTGATCCGCGACTCTATTAATGATCAGAAGGAACGTGATCGTGCCGGAAAGCCGATCAAAGGTTGGATCACCCCTGATCAGTGGAATGCGATGAAGGCTCGATTCAACGAGCCAAGGTACAAGGAAAAGTCGGAGAAGGCTAAGGCGGCTAGGCAACATGCCTCGAAGTGGTGCGGTGGGTCGATTCCGATGACGGAACATTTCCGTCGTCTGGTATGTCTTTCTCTTTTAGAAATATTATTTTAATGCAAATCCGATAAATTATTACTAAGATAATATATTTAATTACAGGTAAGGAAGGTCGGTAACGCCGACATGGTGACCGTCTTCCTGGCCACCCATCGGAAGGGCGGAGTCCTTATTGACGAGAGGGCCGAGCAGACCTATGTAAGTATTACAATACGTTATCTTAATTTAATACTTCGTGTCAATTTTAATATAACTTAGTAAATATGATGCAAATAAATATTCATGAAGTTAGTAAAAATAAGTACATTAATTAGAAATTAGAAATCATAGAGTACTATCCATACTTTCTAGGCCGAGTATCAGAGGCTGCGGGAACGGGCGACTGCTAGTGCACCTGATGCAGGAGTGGCCGGTACTTCCTCGCAGCCCACTCAAGCTCCGTCGGCGGACGAGCTGTGGATGGCCGCCGCTGGTGGCCTCCATAGGGGTACGTACTACGGTGCATGGTCCACAGCCGTCCCAAGAGTCTGCCCGAGTCCACCAGATGATGGAGTCTCTCCTTGACGACCTGCTACGACGGATCGAGCAGCAGTCTCAGCACCCTACGGACGATCCTGCGCTGATAGCACGATTGGATGCGCTCGACTGCGGCATTATGGGGCTCGTGGAGACGACTGAGAGGACAGAGCGCACCGTTGGAGGGTTAGAGCGTACGGTGACGGAGTTGCAGACAGGACAGGTGACCATGGCCGAGACGGTGAGATTGGCGCAGGATTCGATGGTCCAGAGCAGTGGTAGAATGTTATCTATCATGGATTCATACAACCAGCGACTTACAGCGTTGGAGCATGCTGGTACTCTGGGTGCGCCTTCATCGTCGTCGACTCCGCCGCCTCCACCGCCTTCTTCTTCGACACCGACTCCACCGACGTCACAGCCTGGCGCTCCATCTGTATCGATTTTACTTGCGGAGTATGAGGAGTTGTTATCCCTTCGTCGCGGCGGTGCCCCTCCTGCACCAGATCACTAGTAGTCCTAGTTAGGACTTTTGTTTGTGTTTGTATCATAATATGTTTGTGACTTATGATTGGATGTTTGGATTTGGATGTTAATTATGTTTGTATCGATTTGACTTGTGACTTGTTTGGATTGGATGTTTGGATTGGATGTTAATTCCTTCGTCGATAAATGTTAATTGTGTTTGGATTGGATGTTAATTAACTTAGATTAAAGCTATATGTGTAGCATCTTGAATTATGAGTGGGGGTTTGAATGCGCTGTTATTTGGAATTGTGAGTGGGGATTTGAATGTGTACCTATATGTGTAGCATCTTGAATTGTGAGTGGTAATATAGAATCTGTGTTTTATTTTTTTTATTTTTTTTACAATTTTAGCGACGTTTAGCGACGCTTACTGACGTTTATCGACGTCATTTTCCGACGTTTACCGACGACAAGCTGCAAAAAATACATTTTTCCGACGTTTTTCCGACATTTACCGACGACTAACTGCAAAAAAAGTACAGGTCTCCGACGCTTTTCCGACGTTTACCGACGACTAGCTGCAAAAAAATGTACAGGTCTCCGACGTTTTTCCGACGTTTAAACGTCGGTGAGTGTCGGTATTATCCAGGACCTTTACCGACGTCTAGCGACTACATTCACGTCGCTATATTACCGACGAAACGACGGTAGACGTCGGAAATTATTCCATGACTTCACCGACGTGTAGCGACTACATATACGTCGCTAATATACCGACAACACGACGGTAGACGTCGAGAACTCACCGACGTACAGTTACGTCGCTGGATGTCGGTAATTGCGACGTTCAGCGACGTTTTTGTAATCAGCGACTAAGGAAACGGCGACAAAACTTAAACGTCGGTAATTGCGTCGGTGCTTCATATTAGCGACGGATTTTATTGTTTTAGCGACGTTTTGGGCGTCGCTAAAACCACTTATTTTGGTAGTGTATATTTATTAATATATATTAATGCCCAACATGCCTATATGGGTTTGGATTGGACTTTGGGTTAAATGTAAACTAATGCCAACTAGGATTACACTAGGATGACACATAGACACTCTCTATAAATAGAAACTTTCTAAAATTGAAAACATATTAATATTAATAAAATATATATACAAAATATATATCAATATGAAGGGATTTGAGAGTACTACATGTCTATTTAGATTTAGATTTGGTTCGGGTCAAGTCGGAGCTAAATTGGTATAAGCGGGTCTCCTAGAAAGTCAATAATCTAATAATTGAATAAATAAATCATCGGTGGGGGTTAAGTCACATCTTGGCCTGGTTTTCCTAGTTAGAACATACTTATGGCTCGGCCTTCCCTACCATGACTAAAATACTAGTCAAAGCACTCGACTATACTTTTTGTGCCATAATTCCTAGTCATCTTGTACTCCAAAACTTAACCATGGCTAAGGTCATGTATAATAATAACTAAATAATTAAAAATATTCATAAATTCCATAAAATCCTATTTAAATCAAATAAATAATAAAAAATAATTCTAAAAATTCAGGGGTGTTATATGATGCCTCCAAGCTACGCAAACCAAGGGTATCGTCTGGTTCCTCAGCACCTTCTCCCGTCGATCCAGAATCTCCACAGGCTGTTCTGGATAACTAAGAGTAGGGCCCACCTCGATCTCGGAATGATCTAGTACATGGTTGGGATCCGCCACATACCATCTCAACTGTGACACGTGAAATACATTGTGGACTCCCTCTAATGTAGGAGGCAAGTCCAGTCTGTATGACACGTCACCGACTCTTCCGCTGATAACGAAAGGTCCGATGAAACCAGGACTAAGCTTTCCACCTCCACCAAAGCGAATAGTACCACGTATTGGAGATATCCTCAAGAACACCAGATCTCCAACCTAGCACAAATACGGTCTCAACTTAACTATAACAATCACATGATTAGAAAAAAATCACAAAATAACAAAATCTTAATCCTAAGACTAAGCTGTACCTCAAACTGCAAAGGTCTTCGGTGGCTATCGACGCAATGTCGCTGTCTGTCCTGCGCCATGCAAAGTCGATCTCTGATGAGCTTCACCTTCTCGGCTGCGTCAACAACCATCTCAGGTCCCAAAAATCTCGCACTCCAACGTCATCCCAAGACAAGGGTGTACGACATCTACGTCCGTACAGTGCCTCGAATGGTGACATCCCAATGCTGGCCTGGAAACTGTGGTTGTATGTAAACTCCACTAAGTGCAGGTGATCCTTCCAAGATCCTCTAAAATCTAGAACACAAGTCCACAGCATGTCCTCGAGTGTCTGAATAGTCCTCTCTGACTGTCTGTCCGTCTGAGGGTGGTATGCAGTACAGAATTTGAGCTGAGTGCCCAAACTAGTCTGCAGACTCCGCCAGAAATGAAAATTAAACCGACTATCCCGATCCGAGATAATGCTCATCGAAACTCCGTATATCCTGACAATCTGCCGCATATACATCTCTGCTAGCCTCTCAGTAGACGCACCCACTTTAAATGGCAAAAAGTGGGCTGATTTGGTCAACCTATCTACGATGACCCAAATCGCATCTTTTCTTCCTGGTCTACACGGCAATCCAGAAATAAAGTCCATCGTGATGTGCTCCCACTTCCACTCCAGAATGGGCAATGGCTGTAACAGTCCTCCTGATCTCTGTCTCTCTGCCTTAACCTGCTGACGGACTAAACATCTGGCTGCGAAGCGTGCTACCTCCCGCTTCATCCCATAGCACCATACATGCTCCTCTGGGGTCTTCCAATATACCAAGATGTCGTCGATGAAAACTACTACGAACTTATCCAAGTACTGGTGGAACACCTTGTTCATCAAGTTCATGTACACCGTCGGGACATTAGTTAACCCAAACGGCATCACCATGAACTCAAATTGGCCATACCGTGTCCTGAATGCTATCTTCGGAATATCCTCCTTCTTCACCTTCACTTGATGCTAAACTGACCACAGATCAATTTTGGAGAATACCTTCGCTCCGCTCAACTGATCGAACAGATCATCGATCTTCGGCAACGAGTATTTGTTCTTGATCGTGAGTTTGTTGAGTGCCCTGTAGTCGATACACATCCGTACCGATCCATCCTTCTTTGGTACAAAGAGTACTGGTGCACCCCATGGTGAAGAACTCGATCCGAAGAAGACTTTGTCCTGCAACTCATTCACCTGCTTCTTCAACTCCATAAGCTCGCTGTTGTTCACTCTATAGACATGCTAAGATATCGGCTCTGTGCTGGGCACCAAGTCTAGAGAGAACTCCACATCTCTGTCCGGAGGTAACCCTGGCAACTCCTCCAGAAATATATCCATAAACTCAGTTATCAATGGATGTGGCACGCTCTACTTTTCTGCTGAAACTCCGCAGAAAACTTCGCTGCTCTGCTCAACCTCCCGACTGGTGAACTCGAAGTCTGGCTCTCCTGTCACTCCGAAAAGAACTCTACCACCTTGACAATCTATATTGGCATGGTGCCTGCTCAACCAATCCATACCGAGTACAATATCGTAGTTCGGTAATGGCATTACGAGCAGACTCACATCCAGTTCTCGGCCTCCCAAAACTACTCTCTGATTCTTGTAAACATCACGGATGAGGATAATACCACCCCTAGTCGTGATCTTGCAAGTCCTAGGCAATGGTTCAGAAGAAAGCTGGTGTCTAATAACAAATGATACATACACAAATCTATGGGAAGCACCCTAATCAAATAATACGAATGCGGGAAAAGAGTCGATAAGAACATAACCTGCCATAAGATCTCCTACTGGCTCAGACTCCTCAGCTGCTATGGCGAAAGCTCGCCCCTGCTGACCTCCTCTGGTCTGCTGCTGGTGCTGGATAAACTTCTGCTGCTGGGTCGACAATGGTCCCTTCTGCTGTCCCGCTGGAGCCTTGGCTCCTACTCCCTGAGCTGTACGTCCCGCAGCCAAGGGATAATCCCTCGACTGATGCTCTGCAGCACCACAAAGTAGGCACTTACCTAGCCTCTTTCTACACTCATTCTATACATGTCCTGGCTTCTTGCAGAAAGTACAAATGATGGCCTGCTGCTGTCTAGGTGCCTGCTGAATCTGCTTCTGCCGAAACGACTTCTGCTGAAACGGCTTCTGCTGATGCTGATGCTGCTGATAATGGGGCCTCTTGGTCGGGCTCCCACTTTTGCTAGCTCTATGTGAATCACGACCTTTCTTCGACTTCAGTTCAAGGTCGTCCTCCGCTGCCATAGCTCCCAACAGAATCTCCTCAAAAGTAGCATTTTTGTTGCTATTGGTCAAGGACTTGACTTCTTTAACCAAGCCCTTCATGAACCTCCTAGCCTTCGCTGTCTCGCTAAGGCCCTCCACAAATCTGTCTAGGCGACAGAACTCTCCGACGTACTCCTCTACTGTCTGGTTCCCCTGAACCAGGTTCTCGAACTGCGTCTCCAAAGCGCCAAGTGTTGTGTTAGGGAAGAACTTCTCCTTGAAAAGATTCTTGAAAGCCTCCCAAGTCTGCCCTTCTGTACCAACCCTGGGGTCGGTCTGGTACCAAGTGCGGGCAAGGTTCTGCATCTGACTGCCCGCTGCTTCTATCTGAAGCCTAGCTGGTATCTCCGCAAGATGAAAGATCTTCTCTATATGCTCGATCCAATCGTCGGCATATAGGATACCCTCGGTACCCTTGAAGTCTCGCGGTCGCATCTTTTGAAAGTCCTGAATGCCCGGAGTCCTTGGCTGGTACGGCTGTATTTGCCCTTCCTGTGGTTGAGCAGCCACCTTCTCTACTGCCACCATAGCTAGTTGATGGACATTGTCAATGTCCTGCCTCATATCCTCTACCTGGCGTCGCTGAGTCTCCATCATCTGCTACATGAAGGCAAAGAACTGTGCCAAATCAACTGTTCCCTGAGGCGGTGGTGGTAGCATCCCTTGAACTCCTGGGGTAGTCCTCGAAACCGGTGGAGAAGAACCCCCAAAAGATGCAGACGGTCCCATCTGAGCTGGAATAAGAGGTACTGTGGTCCCCGGGTCCTGCTGAGTCGGGCGAGAAGTGACAGACCTCTCAGCGGTATCCCTTAGGCCAGAGCGTTGCGATCGTGTCTCCACCATCCTGAAGACAGATCAAACAAAAAATCAATTAGAAAAAGAAGAAATATAATCAAAGGAGGACAGTCTGTTTTCAAAAGAAGGTAATTAGTAACAAGAATTAGATAAGTGTTTTTCTAATGTGATTGAGTACCTTAATTTATATCATATATCCTACTGCAGGCTATAGTAATACTCTAGTTCGAGTACCACTACAAAATCATACTAGTTGCGACTGAGAGACCTGCATGGGCTACCACTAAAAATGTGTCACGACCCGCACCTAGTGAAAGGGCACGAGAAGTGGGTACGTCCAGCTTACGCCGCAGTATCGGTGGTAGAACGCTGTCCTAGGTCACAACATCTAACACAATATAGAATTTGCTTCGAAAGAAGAACAATATAATAAGTAATCTCAATCACAAACTAAGATAGAAAAGAAGATAAGATAATCTCAACAGAGAGTTACAAATATAAATAAGTCTCGGTGTAACCACACCATAAATAATATCTCAATACAATCACAAATGTCTCAATAACTAGTTATGATACAAGTCTAATCTAAACTAATGGCAAGTCCTCAGCGACTACTGGATCCTGCTGAGGGTCCAGGTCACCTGTGTCAACTAGGCCTGCTCCATAGTAAGTGTCGCAGCAATCCTCATTATCTATAATATTTCAACAGGTCCAGTCAGAACAAGAACGAATACATATCTCTCACACAGATCATAATATGAAAGGAAATATGAAACAAGCTATAGAATAATATACATGAACTGCTGATAAAGAAATAAGACTGTAAAATAGAACATGGTATATAGAAATAGATATACATGATATAATAAGAGAACTGAACTAACTACGTGGTGTAGAGCACAATCTGGTTATGTAAACTGGCTTAGGTTATACATGACTTAAATCTAGTTTGGAGTTGTACATGATAAGGGTGTAGATCACATAACCAAATAAATACTCCTCCTTCCCCAATCAGTACACAAGGATCTGTCCAGGTTATGTTATTGCACATAAAAATAGTATATCACATGGATAGCTAGTCCACATAAACACTGGGTTATACATAAAGGCTCACATGATCATGAGTGTACATGAATGTCATATGAGTATACATTAATAAATACAAATACAATAAGTAGACGATGCACATGATAAAGTACATGAGCACAATATACCTGATGTATCCGAGGGGATAACATCGCATGAAGAGATCCATAATATAGTACTAATCCGTGATAACATCGTGACAGTAACAAGTAAACTAGTCTATAACAAGTAAATACGTCCAAGCAAGTATGAAACGGTCAGAGAATATACTCGCCTGGCAATCCAAGCTGCTGATGAGGAAGTGTAACTGAACTGGAGTGATGTAATCCTATTTAAAACAACCACAAGTCACAACAAGGTCTAAAATATCATAAGGAATGCCTACAATACAATTCTACATGATTCTAGGTCCTTCTAGGTCAAAGTCAACCCTTAGTCAACTCTGGTCAAAACTGGTCAAATCTGGTCAAACCTGGTCAACTATAAGTCAACTAGTCCGTTTACAAATTTTTAGGTCAAGCACAAGTTATCAAGTCATTCTAAGTTCGTTTGAGTCGATTTGGATCAAGTTTGACCCAAAGTTGACTTTTGTCAACTTGTCGGTCGACTCGGCCATTCTAGGCTCCTTAGGTCAATCCTAATCTGACTCAATACTCCCTAGGTTACATTCACAAGCAAACAATTATATATATATATATATATATATATATATATATATATATATATTTTATATATATATATATATATATATATATATATATATATATATATATATATATATATATAAAATATATATATATATATATATATATATATATATATATATATATATATATATATACTTAAGCTTATGAAGAAGAGATTGTGTGTGTGTGTGTGTTTGTGTGTGTGTGTGTGTGTCATTGAAGAGCTGCTACTGGGGTACAAAACTGAGATAATTGGTTATATACACAACTATATGAATATACCATATATATATACATATATACACAAGTCTATATATACATATATACCAGAATTCCTATGCTCCTAACATTACATGCGCCAGGGAGCTCAGATGAAGTACTTGGCACATCAGACAGAAAAAGTATAGACATCAAAAGAAGATTTTTATTTCATATAAAAGTCTATTACATGTCTAAAAAAAGGTTTTACAAAGGAGAATTTCTACAAAAAGAAAGATTCAAAGAAATACAGCCAGGCGCAGCAAACTGCCATGCGCCTTCCGCCAGGCGCATCACTTCAGCGTCTCAGTTAGGCACATCTCTTCAGCGTCTCATTTATGCGCATCATAAAGTCTCAGTATATGTGCTCCACTTCAAGTGCTTCGGCTAAAGGAGCAGCTTTGAGCAGAACCAGAGTCGGCAGCTAACCCCAATCTAGCTGGAGGAAGAGCTCTCCAAAATCCAAGGAAGATAGGGGCACCACAATTTCGATCTGCGGCTCTTCCGGAATAACGGAGACGGGGCTCGAGCATTCCGATCTTTGGATGCAACAGACACCTTCCGCCTGCCTCAGAAGCCCGCGACCCCGACTTTTGGATGTAACAGTCACCTTCAAGTGCATGAACGAAGACTACTCGTCGCATCTTCACCCTCGGGAGCACCTTGTCAACAGTGTGCTCGAGCAAATAAGTTTATTCGGGAAGACGTGAGAGAACGAGAAGCAAACTCTCTTATTGCTGCTATTTATAGGCCGGGCAAATCAAACCCATGTGCCAAGTGGCGGGCTCTCCGAATCCTGTGCAATAAATTTGCATTTATGGTGATGAACCTGACCCTTCGAATTCGGCCAAGTCAAAATGGCTATTTAAAGCACTTGAAGAACTCAAAAGTCGGACCAATAAAGACGCGTCATGCAAACGGATGTGCCGGTCAGATACCGCGCATCGTACAGATGCGCCCGTTAGTACCAAGCGTCCCGTATGGATGCGCCCAACAAAGCACAGATCTATGCGTCCTAATCTACATGGACCCGTGTGCCCAATCGACGTACCACCCCATCAAGAAATTAATGCCAAAATGACAGAGTTGGCAGCACGTCCCCCGAGGACTGAACCGTTGGTAGCTTTTATAGAAAACGAAGCATCACTGACGTCGGCATCATCATTACTCTCTTCCGGCGGTTATAAGCCACGTGGCCGCCCGACAATTCGCATGCGCCTCCGCAGCCATGCGCCCAAATCTCTACATGCACTTCAAGATCCATGCGCCTCAGACCTTCCTCTGATCCCTAAAGACAGAGGTTAAGTCGCTACTGAAGCCTCGTATGCACCTCAAAAGCCATACGTCCAGACTGGTTCGTAACTCCTGAAGGTTACGGTCCAAAGTCTTCTCATGTATCCAATCCCAAGCGCATCCTATCAGATTACCCTCCACCAAAGTCGAGATCTTTGAGCTACGGACATGCGCCACGTGTCCTTTGACACAATTTAGACTATGAAGGGGTGCGAATCACCCAAGATCTCAGCAACTGAAAGATTCTCTCCCCTGCTACGTGCCAGCCCACAAATGTAGCATGAAGGATTCAACCGACAAATAATGGTGCATCATCCATGCACCTCCCGCAGCTTCAACCACGTGGCGTCCCCACGTACAGGCGCATCCTACGTATGCGCGCATGAGCAGCCCAACCTGCTGCTTATAAATAGAGGGATCATCTCCTTCTTCCATACACACACAGGGGAACAGAAATACATAGACACTCAATATCTTCTTTCTCTCCGCAAGCTCCAGCACCCAGAGCAACTCAGACCTTCAGAGAACCGAAAATCGTAGTCAGACCGTCAACGGAGTCAACGCATTACCACTCGCTCCATCGATACAGGGACCCAAATAAACAAAAGTGTACTCCTAGGACTACATCTAAGTCCTACATTGGAACACTGTTTTGTTTGTAATTGAAATTGTAATCAAAAGATTTTAATGGCAAACAAGCTGGCGACTCTGCTGGGGACCTCTTTCTCCTCTGCTGAGAAAGCTGTATCGCAATCTGACGACGTAAAGGTGGGCTCCTCCCATAAGATGCTGGTCGTACGTTCAAACAACAGGCGTACGAGGAGTTCATCTCTGAAGGCATTGCAAGTCCTTCGAAGCGGCTGCCGAAGCCGAAGAAAACTCGCCAAGCCCTGGGTGTGCAAGGTCGAGGCCCCTGGCACCACCACTGAAGGGGATACGCCAATGCAGCCTACGCTTCCTGCTGACGTCTTCAGCAGCCAGAATGCGCCCTCGGGTGCAGCACATCTCTCGGAAAAGCATGCGACCGACCACATTCCCCAACCTTCTTCTTCTCAGACAAGGAAGATACGTCGACGGAGCAGGGGCACAGCTAACGCCCTGTGCATTAACTCTGATGCGCCACAGAAGGCATCTGTCTTTGACAGACTCACTTGCTGTCATGGTGAGGATAATTTATACTCTAAGTACTATGCGCCCCAGCGGACTGGTACAAAGAAGTCCAAGGTAGCACGGGCCATGCGCCTCGAACGTGCTATGCCAAAAGTGAGCCAGAGGCATGCGCTCACAATCATGCGCGCTGCCAATGGTAAACTGTACAAGGTTGACTCGGGTGCTTCTGCGCCACGAACGGGCCAATCTTCAAAGACCTCGTGCCGCTTGGGCGCATCTGCTGCATTTTTAACCAAGCCGTGTGAGGCAAACTCTGTGGTCTTAAATTCCCGTGCCTACATTGGTTGTGCGTCTGAGGCTGGTTCAAGCCACTTTAAATGTTGCTCCCCCACTATTGATCTGGGCGCATCTTTTGCGTTGGATCAGGGGGTACAGCATTCACTTGACCACCCTATTAATTTTCTGATACCAACGTTATATGTCATTACAGTTTTGTTCCAGTTTTATAATTTGATTTTTGACAGTCCTTTGATCGATCTAAATGTTGATTATTACATGTTTAAGTCCCTATTATAGTCCTCCTATGTGTATTCTAGTAGTATGTCAAAATTTGATTGGTTTGGATGAGTTTTTGGGCTTAAAACTGAGAATACAGGGGGGGAACTGAGCACTGGGTTAGTGTACTGTTTACACTATTTTTTTTTGTGTTCTTGTGTATAATTTTGGGGTCTTTCAATATGGTATCTGACCTGGGTTATGTGGGGACTGTTTCAAATTGGTTTTGGGTTTAATTGAGCATTGGAGTGATTCTATGATAGTATAAATCTGTGAAATGTAGGTTGGACTGTTTAGGTTTAATGTTCAATATCTGAGTTGTTGTTATAACCAGTGAGTACACTGTCATGACTTGATTTCCTAAGTTTTATTGAAAACCTGAGATTGTTGGGGGCTTATGCTTGATTCCTGAATTCTTATGTGTGCACTGTTCACTGTTTCACACATGTATCACTATACACACACACATTTGCCTCTCTCACCCTCACACACTTTTTACCTTCACATCACTCACACACATGTTGCACACACATACTCTCACACACATACACAAGTGCACATGAGCACTTGAGTGCCCCCTCCCTATGCTTTGTTTACCCTCTTATTTATTAACATGTTTGGTAGTATAGTATACACATATAGCATATAGGTTTAAATGTTATGGTTATATCATATAACTTACATGGTGTATCAATATATATATATATATATATATATATATATATATATATATATATATATATATATATATATATATATATATATATATATAAATAGAGAAAAAGAAAAAAAAAAAATATATATATATATATATATATATATATATATATATATATATATTTCTTTTTCTCTCTCTCTCTCTCTATATATATATATATATATATATATATATATATATATATATATATATATATATATATATATATATATATATATATATATATATATATATATGTATTGTCCTAGTATGTATGTACCTCGTAGATGATTATGAGGCTCTATATATATTTTAAGTACCCTATATTAACTGGTATGGTATGTTTACATATGTGTTGTTTAGATATAGGACTGATATGGTTTTGCCTATTGGCCCATGGCCTAGTCTATTAGCCTATGGCCTATGGTTGTGTTTGCTTAGCTAGTAAGTCTAGATTAGGCTTGTGTAGACTAGCTTGACCTAGTGTAGACTTGTTTGACCTAGTTTGACCATAGTTGACATAGTTTAACTAGTGTGGTTGACTGGAGTTGACCAAGTGTTGACTTTAGTCTAGTTTGACCTAGACAGCATACAGACGCATCATAGATTACATTTATCATCTCCTGTATACATCTTGACTTGTGTTGCTCTAACTAGGAGTCAGGTACCTCATCTCGGACAGTACATTTACTTCAGACATTCAGATACGAGGCGAGTACATTCTCTGATCATTTCATATCCTGTTTAGAATTGTTTTCCTGCTTTAAATTATTTTACTTGATACTGTCATATTGGTCACACGGATTGGTACTATATAGATCTTTTCATGAGATGTTATCCCCCTCGGGAGCATTGAATACAGCATGTTTTGTGCGTTTTACGAATCATCACGTATCTCTATGCTTGATCTGATTCACGAATCGCTTGTGACACATGTACTCTCATGTTCACAGAGCCATCATGAATCACCTTCACGTATCACTCATTTTATGAGCCATGTGAAGTTTTACGAATCTTAACATAACTTGAACAGATCTTTGTGTATTGATTGGGGTTGGGGGAGTAGAAATAGACATGTGGATATTATCCAAGTAGCTGTAGTCATGAATCACTCTCTTAGCTGTAGTTATGAATCTTCTATGCCATTTACATGTTTATATTTTACTTCGACTCACTAGTCACTATTAGTTCTCTATGTATAGTAGATATTTCTATTACAGTTCTCTCTCTGTTTACATACTACATTTCCTGCAGTATCTATATCTTACTTTACTGCATGATTATATTTTCTAACCTGCTATGACCTGTTGAGATGTACTGTGCTCGCTTCCGTCCTGACTGGACCTGTTGAAAATTTTACAGAGGATGATGAGGAACCCTGCACCCTTACATAGAGTTTGCCTAGTTGACACTCGCGACCTGGACCCCAGGGGAGGTTCATGCAGCTACTGAGGACGATACCTTGCTTAGTATAGATAGTTAGACTGTTTTCCTTTTCATGTTTAGTTGTTGTTCTTGATTTCAGAGTTTGTATATTGCAGAGATGTTGAGACTTGTATTTCATTTCTGTTGTACCTCAGTTGAGGATTCTCTTATCTATTTTATCGTGCCATATTCTATCTCTCTAGATTATGATTGAGTTGTACCTCTGTGTTGTCCTCCTTATAGAGAGCATTCATATTATGTTAGTTATAGTTCATGACCTAGAACAGCGTTCTACCGCCGACACTGCGGCGTAGGCTGGGCGTTGTTATGCTCTCGTACCCTCACAGTGGGTGCGGGTCGTGACACGTTTTTAGTGGTGGCCCATGCAGGTCGAGTTTATGTAGTGGTATTCGAACTAGAGTATCACTACAGCCTGCAGTAGGATTAGGATTTTTTTTGGGGTACTCAATCACATTAGGAAAAACTCTTAATCAGATTCCTTTTATCCAATTGCTGCTTATTGATTTCCCCTGAATATAAACTGTCCTCTCTTGATTTTTTGCTTCATTCTCAGTAATTGCTTCTTGGTTTGATCCGTCTTCATGATGGTTATGAAGACGATCTCATCGTTTTGGTTCGAGGGATACTATCGAGAGGCTGGCCACCTCTCGTCCTGTTTATCAGGGCCTCGAGATCGCAGCTCTTGTTGCGCCGACTCAGGTTGGCATTTCTGTTACATTGGAGGTGCACCTCTATCTGTACAGAGATTTTCTTCCGTTATTTCTGATTTCTCTCAGCAGCGGTGATTCATGCAGCATCAGCAGCAGACCAGGGGAAACTAGCAGGGCGAGCCATCGCCAGGACAGTCAAGGATGCGCAGACCATTGGAGATCTTGCTGAAAGTTCCATTCTTCTCAATTTCATTCCCAAAATTGTCTTTTATAACTACCTTGAAATCTGATTCCATCTGTTCCTTGCTGATTGATTAAGTTTGTCATGTTGTTCTTTTGTTATGTTATTTTTCTTCAAAATCATATAGGCTAGGTCACCTAAATCATGGGATCTAGAATCTTCGATAGTCGTGTTAGTTGGCATAGCGAGGACATGTAGTCAGATTTCGGATGTATTTCTTGGATATGGGAATTTAAGGTTTTCGCCGTCGCATGCGGAAATGCGAAAATTTTAAATACCATGAACCTAGAGGTACGTACCTTAGTCAAGGACTCTATGATTATCGTAGCCTTGCTCACTAGCATGATGAAGACTCTGGACAACATGATTTTGGACAGACGCATATGATTAGCAAATTGTATCTTGAGAAGGTTTAAAACATCATACCCTTTTTATTGTTATAAAGGACTTAGGAGTAGGGATATTTAGTTTGTAGAGCTTGTTCATATGTAGTTCCTTCATAGTATATAGATATGGTGACTTGTAGAGTGTCTGTACCCTAGAGGTGATAGTTAGCTTTGGTGCTAGAATAGTAACCCATTGCAGATAATTCTCTGTTATTATGATACTAACCAGTTACGTATAGGATGTTAGTATGCCATACAACCTTGATGATTATTTATTGTTTTCCCTTATCCTTCCAGTGAGGCACCCAGTGACCAGAGCCTGACCTTAAGTATAAGTTGTAGTTCACCTAAGACTAAGAGGTCTATATATAGATGATATACTTAGGATATATGTGATGGGTTGTTGTTCTTGAGCATATATATATACGTAGTATTTGGGATTGGTGTGCTTAGCTTGCGGGTATTTAGTTGTGGGTGACTTGATAGGATTTGGAAGGTTAAGAGCTAGCCTATTATAGAGTTTCTCTTTTGCTAAATTCTAGTTGCCAACACTTAGGTAGCTAGCATGGGTGAAATCCTAAGAAGTTGACCAGCTAATGACCAAGTACTAGGATGTTGAGAAAATTGACTAGTGATTGACCCTTGACTATGTTTGACCTAGAAGAGGGTGCGATCATCTCAATTTCGAGGACGAAATTTTTATAAGGTGGGTAGGATTGTAACACCCAGTTTTTCCAGACGAGGGTAATTTTGAAATTTTGTATTTTAATTTATTTAATTATGGTATCTAAAATTTTATATGATTTTTATTGATTTTAATCATTTTAAAAACTATTTAAAAACATGACTTATGAATTGGTGTATTGCTAGTGTTTTGTTTATCTTTTCTAGCTTGGGGGTATTTTGGTCATTTTTGAAATTTTGTGAATTATTTGGAATTATTATTTAATATTTGGACTTATTATAATTAATATGATTTTTAGTGATTTTTGGTGATTTTTAGTAGAATTGATTTTGATCCTATAGTTGACTTTGACTTGTGTTGACTAGAAGACTAACCTAGTGACTAACCTAGGTTAAGACCACTTGGTTAGGTTAAGTAAACTTGTTTTGACCTATTTTAGTGAGGGTTAAGTCATTGGAACTTGTTTGGAGATATTTGGAGTTTATTTGACTAATATGGCTTATGACTTCATAAGTCATGACTAATGACTTAGGTTTAATAGCCCATAGGCCCACACCATGAACCAACCCTAACCCTAATCAGCCCATGGCAGCCACTATTGACCTATCCATCCTATTTAATGCCTTCCAAAGTTAGGGCTAGCCTCCCTTAGGTTTTCTTGCCAAGTTTTAGAAGAGGTATTTCTCCATCTTCCATAAATCCTAGTAAATCCATTTTATCTCCTTTTTAATCCAAACAAATTGCATTGAGTCCTAATTTTCCTCTACATTCTGTTGGCATCAAGTGTTCTCAGATTTGGGGAGCTTGGGAGGAGTTTCACCATTGTGAAGAATATTACTCTTTAGAGCTTTTTGAGGGTTTTGAAACATTGAGGTAACTTCCTATTTCCACCATAGAATCCTGAGATTTTTGCATTATTAGGGAGCCCTAGACCTAACCTAACAGTAGGAATAGGAAATCCAAAGTTTTCGTGTCGTTTCGTGTCCTAACAGGACACGTATCAGTGCACCATTCATTGTGTTTGTGAAAATGCCTCAGTGAAACTTTTTGTATTATTTTCGAGTTATTTTTGAATGGAAAATTTTGTTTTGATGTTGCTTACACGATTTTAATTGACTGATTTGATTTCGTGCTTGTGTCGTGTCGTTTAGACACTCGTACACACGCACTCGGACACGCACGCGCGCGGCTACAGTGCTCCACTACCTATCGGGCTCTCTTCTGGACACGACACGAACTTGTTGGACACGAGTTTTTGTGGACACTTAGGGGCACCTACTGTCATCACACTCCCCAAGTTTTACGAGATCTCGTGGTCTGGATTGGGAGAAATCGGCCACGCACGGGTAATGCATTGTACTGTGCGCAGGCTGATTCTAGCCACTGACACGGCTTCGAAACTCTGGACACGACACGTACTGACACGAACCAGGGTGACACACACCTAGGTCTACCCTAGGTTCATCCACTGACACGAGCACGAGGCCTAGGATGGCCTGTGTCGGGTGCACGACAGGCATGCACACCCGCACGATGCTGTCCAAAACCCTGTGTCCAGTTTGCCCGATTTCAGTTTGGATTGAATTGGATACGTTTGTGTCCACTTTTGTGGACACAAACTCATCACACAACACGTATGTAATGTGTAGATGCAATACCAATCACTGTTTGGGCATTTTAATTTAGTTTTGTTGATTAAATTCTCTTTTCCCTATTGATTTTCTGATACCTACATTATATGTCATTACAGTTTTGTTCCAGTTTTATAATTTGATTTTTGACAGTCCTTTGATCGATCTAAATGTTGATTATTACATATTTAAGTCCCTATTATAGTCCTCCTACGTGCATTCTAGTAGTATGTCAAAATTTGATTGGTTTGGATGAGTTTTTGGGCTTAAAACTGAGAATACAGGGGGGGAAACTGAGCACTGGGTTAGTGTACTGTTTACACTATTTTTTGTGTGTTCTTGTGTATAATTTTGGGGTCTTTCAATATGGTATCTGACCTGGGTTATGTGGGGACTGTTTCAAATTGGTTTTGGGTTTAATTGAGCATTGGAGTGATTCCATGATAGTATAAATCTGTGAAATGTAGGTTGGACTGTTTAGATTTAATGTTCAATATCTGAGTTGTTGTTATAACCAGTGAGTACACTGTCATGACTTGATTTCCTAAGTTTTATTGAAAACCTGAGATTGTTGGGGGCTTATGCTTGATTCCTGAATTCTTATGTGTGCACTGTTCACTGTTTCACACATGTATCACTATACACACACACATTTGCCTCTCTCACCCTCACACACTTTTCACCTTCACATCACTCACACACATGTTGCACACACATACTCTCACACACATACACAAGTGCACATGAGCACTTGAGTGCCCCCTCCCTATGCTTTGTTTACCCTCTTATTTATTAACATGTTTGGTAGTATAGTATACACATATAGCCTATAGGTTTAAATGTTATGGTTATATCATATAACTTACATGGTGTATCAATATATATAAATATAAATATATATATATACATATATATATATATATATATATATATATATATATATATATATATATATATATATATATATATATATATATATATATATATATATATATGTATTGTCCTAGTATGTATGTACCTAGTAGATGATTATGAGACTATATATATATATTTTAAGTACCTTATATTAACTGGTATGGTATGTTTACATATGTGTTGTTTAGATATAGGACTGATATGGTTTTGCCTATTGGCCCATGGCCTAGTCTATTAGCCTATGGCCTATGGTTGTGTTTGCTTAGCTAGTAAGTCTAGATTAGGCTTGTGTAGACTAGCTTGACCTAGTGTGGACTTGTTTGACCTAGTTTGACCATAGTTGACCTAGTTTAACTAGTGTGGTTGACTGGAGTTGACCAAGTGTTGACTTTAGTCTAGTTTGACCTAGACAGCATACAGACGCATCATAGATTACATTTATCATCTCCTGTATACATCTTGACTTGTGTTGCTCTAACTAGGAGTCAGGTACCTCATCTCGGACAGTACATTTACTTCAGACATTCAGATACGAGACGAGTACATTCTCTGATCATTTCATATCCTGTTTAGAATTGTTTTCCTGCTTTAAATTACTTTACTTGATACTGTCACGTTGGCCACACGGATTGGTACTATATAGATCTTTTCATGAGATGTTATCCCCCTCGGGAGCATCGGGTACAGCATGTTTTGTGCGTTTCACGGATCATCACGTATCTCTATGCTTCCTCTGATTCACGAATCGCTTGAGACACATGTACTCTCATGTTCACAGAGCCATCATGAATCACCTTCACGTATCACTCATTTTATGAGCCATGTGAAGTTTCACGAATCTTAACATAACTTGAACAGATCTTTGTGTATTGATTGGGGTTGGGGGAGTAGAAATAGACATGTGGATATTATCCAAGTAGCTGTAGTCATGAATCACTCTCTTAGCTGTAGTCATGAATCTCCTATGCCATTCACATGTTTATATTTTACTTCGACTCACTAGTCACTATTAGTTCTCTATGTATAGTAGATATTTCTATTACAGTTCTCTCTCTGTTTACATACTATATTTCCTGCAGTATCTATATCTTACTTTACTGCATGATTATATTTTCTAACCTGCTATGAACAGTTGAGATGTACTGTGCTCGCTTCCGTCCTGACTGGACCTGTTGAAAATTTTACAAAGGATGATGAGGAACCCTGCACCCTTACTTGGAGTTTGCCTAGTTGACACTCGCGACCTGGACCCCAGGGGAGGTTCAGGCAGCTACTGAGGACGATACCTTGCTTAGTATAGATAGTTAGACTGTTTTCCTTTTCATGTTTAGTTGTTGTTCTTGATTTCAGAGTTTGTATATTGCAGAGATGTTGAGACTTGTATTTCATTTTTGTTGTACCTCAGTTGAGGATTCACTTATCTATTTTATCGTGCCATATTCTATCTCTCTAGATTGTGATTGAGTTGTACCTCTGTGTTGGCCTCCTTATGGAGAGCATTCATATTATGTTAGTTATAGTTCATGACCTAGAACAGCGTTCTACCGCCGACACTGCGGCGTAGGCTGGGCGTTGTTACGCTCTCGTACCCTCACAGTGGGTACGGGTCGTGACAGGTAGTCAAGCCCCTGTGGATCTTCAACCCGAAGACGAAGACGTCCTCCAGAACATAGCTGGAGGTAGCCAAGGCGAAGCTCCGGAAGAAGTTTCTCTTCTACAAGTGAGCGAGACTGAAAGCGATGCTTCAACCGATCCATCCACTTCCAGTCACGTCATGACAGTATACATGACGGAAGGCGGGGATGCGGAGTCAGATGCGCCACCAGCAGATCTCGTTCAGCGCATGGATACATTGCAGGGAGGACTCAAAACCCTCTATGCCTCCATACAAACACTGACTCAAGCAGTGTTTGAGATACAGTCAGCTTTGGCCAGAGCACCTTCCACTAATCCTGACCCAGGAGTCAACGGAGAATCAAGTGTGTCCCTTCAACGGGCATCCTTGAATATCGATTGTCGTAAAGCACCGCGTGTGTCGGAACCTTCGAATGTGCAGCTCCAGACTGTACCGCCTTCTCCGACTCCCAGCTCCACAGAAGACGTGGTGGAGATGATCAGGGACTTGCGTGAGCGCTTCGAGTCGAAGAACAGACCGGAGGAGCGCCAGAAGATGGAGATCCCGCAACCATACCCGCTCGAACGGAACAAAGTGGTTTATCCTCCCAAGTATAAACTATGGTGGCCCATGCAGGTCAACGTTAATCACCTCGGTTACGTTACTGTACCGACGTGATCCTGCGAATAGAATAGAAAGACCCTTAGGATCTCATCCACATGTTTATATTGTTTCACGTCCTTGAACTCTATATTTCGACTTCGAAATTATTTCCTTGACATGCATCCTGTTTGATATCCATTTTCCTTTAGCTTATAAGTTTCGTTTGAGTGCAGTGAAATGGACCTGCAAGCCAATGACGAGAACCCCGCCGTCATCCCGCAGGGCGCTATAGTGACTCATGTCGACACGACCCCGCCACCGGTTGGAAGTTCTTCTAACCAACCAGATGATCCAGCAGCTTTGCACCCACCAAGATCAGGAGAGACGACATCCCATCCATGCCAGCACTGCCACCGATGCCACCGACGATGTTTTCCCAGCTTGGACAGACGACGGATCCCCAACAGCTTTTCCAGACCATCTACGTGATGATGCAAGCGCAACAACAAGTTCAGTTTGAGGCCCAGCAGAGACAGACGGAGCACATCGAGAATCGTATCGTGTCAGTACTAGAGAGAGCCACTCCACCAGTTCCCCAGACGACGACGGAAACAATCGCAAACTTCCGCCTGTTGAAGCCAGACAAGTTCTCGGGCAATGAGGAGCCCACCGAAGTTCATGAATGGCTCACCAACATTGAGCAACAATTAGAGACAGCCGAGTTACTAAGAGATCGATGGATGATTGCCATCAGGATGCAGCTGACCGGCCATGCGCACCACTGGTGGCTTATGGAGGAGAAAAGACTTGGGTAGGATAAGGTCACTTGGGAGGAGTTCTCCAAACTCTTTCAAGAGATGTTTATCCCTGCCACTTTCAAAGCAGAGCTTTGAAGAAAATTCTTGAACCTCGAGCAAGGCAGCAGGACCGTGGAAGAATCAATGCCGAGTTTCTACGACTAAGCCGCTTCGCACCTACATTGATCCAGACTGAAGAAGAGAAGGCCGAGAAATTCTACGAAGGACTGAGCTACAAACTACAGAAGCTTATTGGAGCTGTAGCTCCTACCACTTACTCCGAAGTTCTTACTGCAGCACGACGTTTAGAGCGAGTCCATCGAAGGGGAACCAGCGAGAAGCGACCACATCCAACAACACCATCAGCAAAAGCATCGTCAGGAGGACCTGAAAGACGCGTCGTCGTACACTAGCAACCAAGAGTCGCCCCATATGCAAATAGAGAACTTCCCATCTGCCATTACTGTTAGAAGAGAGGACATGTCGAAAAGGATTGCCGACGAAGACTGAAGCTGTGTTTAAGTTGCGGCTCCGATCAGCACCATATCCACACTTACCCATAGAAGCGCACTGAAAGCCCAGCACTGTCACGTCCCAGAACCAGAATACTGGAGCGCGGGGGCGGACATAGCCAGCTACGTATAATGAAATGAAATTCACCTCACTATATGGTCACGGCTGCCTAGATATATGAGGGTTTATCTACAATCATCAGTCTTCTATGGTCAAGAACAAGCCTAAATGTCTCAATCTCAAGCAAGCAAGTAAAGTTACAAGATGTAAGATCACCAAATATACAATAGTAAGGCGTCCCAAACATTACATATTCAGCTGATCATAAAGCTAATCATTACAAAATGTGAGGACTAGCAAAAGTTTAGTCATACATGATCAACCCTAGGTTGCCAATCATGTTACAGTCCGTAGGCAGACAGTAAATAAAGGTACAACCGAGCTAACACGTGCTCGTCGGCTAAATGCCTCAAAAGAATAATTTTACAATAGAGTGGGAGAGCCAAAATAAACCCACTCGTTGCCCTAGTTACGCCTGGTGGTCACCATCGGGCTGGAAGACAGGTAGATCCTCGGGAGTTGCTCCGGTATCTGGCCATACAAAACTAGCTGGGTCAGATCCCAAAAAGAGCAAGTGCCACAAAGGAGACTTCACTTAGGAACTAAAACCAGCAATTAGCACAAGAATATAATTACATAATAAAAGACGATAATTAAGGAAAGCATGACAGGTGATATACAATGAGATAACCATGGGACTGTTCAGATAACCATGTTACAACCCGTAAACCAAACAAAGACCGGGTTGTAACCCTTCGTCTGAACAGAACTTGGTTTCTCCCACCATTTATCGGCAAGATAATATAAGAAATCAGGACGGGTAACAATCTTGTATAGGATCAAGACAAGACTAGACTGATTAAACTCCATCCAACATTTCACGGCCAAGCAATAAGAACGGCTTGATACTTTAACTAACTAGGGTTATCACAGGTCTAGTTACTAGCAAGATGCAGTGAGATTATTCTACAGCCACAAGCCCTGCAGACCATCCAGGCAATCCGAACGCAATTAGGGGTTGATTTCAAATGGGTACATCGTCCAGGAAATGCATGTACCCTTAGGTGACTTAGAGGGTGCAACACATGACAGTGTGCTAAAAATGTGCCCTACTCGACGGCAGGCTACAGATCCCAAGTGGGGCACCCAGATAACGGGATTGCCTGTAGCTGGAAAATCTCTTCATGACTACTGTGTTATTCTAGTTATTAACCTTAGTCCTTTTTAGTAGGTACCCCTGACCGTGGTACTCAGGAGTCCCTGTCCTAGACATGATGCAAGACAAGACGGGTTTATTTGTACAAACATAATCGTCCACGGTGTCTACGTCATTCATTCTTGTCATGTCGAGTTAGCCGTCGCAACAGTATTTTAAGAAATATTATGTCAGGGTTATCATGTCAGGAGTGCGCCACGATGGGCCACTATCAAGAATTATCATGTCAAGTTTATCATGTCAGGAGTGCGCCACGTCGGGCCACTATCAAGTCATGTCAAGTTTATCATGTCAGGAGTGCGCCACGTCGGGCCACTATCAAGTCATGTTATTGCCAAAAGTGCACCACAACGGGTCACCATCGTGTCAGGAAACAATTATTATGGCCCAAGCATACATGTGGTAATTAAATATTAGCAGGGGCAAAGGCTGTAGGGGACTCATGCGGCTCAGGAAAAGTAATGGCCATGCGGCCAGCAAGTCACTTGCAAATAAATACCAACAATTAATTTAAGTGGTCATGCGGCTCAAAACAGGTTGCATGCAAATGCATGCAATTATTTAATGCTAACGCCTAAGGCCATGCGGTCAACAATAATTAATAGTGGCCATGCGGCCAAGGCAAATAAATGTGCACGGCCAATAATAAATGCTTGTATGCGGCCAGCAAACATTTGCTTATGCGGCTCAGCATATAAATGGTTGCATGCGGCTAGCAGTTAGCAATGGCCATATGAGGCCGTAATATTAAATATATATACAGTGGCCATGCGGCCAAAATTATCTAAAGGCCATATGCGGCTAGAAGTGTTTCCAATGCATGCAGGCTAATTTCTTATGCGGGCAAAACATTTGAACATGCAAGTTAATGTCTGGAAGCTTAATTAAATATATAAAGGCATGCACTAACGCATGGAAGCTTAATTAAATATATAAAGGCATGCACTAACACATGCAAGCCTAATTAAATAAGCCTGTACTAATGCATGCAAAGCCATATATATATATGCATGCACTAATGCTTGCAAACTAGTTCTTAATGCATGCGGCCAGGGCTAATTATTCCATATGCGGCCAACTTGAATACATCCATGCGGCAAGCTACTATTTACGTGAGGCCATGCGGCCAAAACATTTAAAATAGCATGTGGCTCACTTTGGTGTTGGCCTATGTGGCTACTGCTTGCAAAAAGCATGCAAGCTATTGCTTGCTTAAGTCATGCAAAATGCAATTAATGCTAAGGCCAAGTAATTATTTAATGCTAATGGCAATTATTTAATGCAAGCAATTAGTTAATGCATACATGCAGTCAATGCATGCAAGGCCATGCGGCCAAGAATGGCTAAGGCCATATGCGGCTCAGCACTGTAATGGGTGGGAAAAGCATATGCGGCTCAGGCAATTAACTAGTGGCCCATGCAAATAAACACTTGCACGTGGCCAGCTAATGCATGCAATTAAATATTCGATTAAATGGCCATGCGGCTGGGAAAAACACTTACCGCATGAAATAGTCATGCGGTCAAGTACTGTTCTTCTCCTCCAATTTTCGAGAAGAAAAATACCATGAAGGCATGCTTCCAAGCTCCATAATTCCATCATCCAGAGTCCAAATCCTAACTTCCATAGGTCAAAATGGGGTAGAACAAAATTCTCTACAACATGGAACCATCAACTAGCAAAAATATGCAAGTTTGATAGATCAAAATTCCTGAAAACCAAAAATACTACAAAACTAGATCTACAAGAATTTAACCATGGAAATAAAAAATGCTAAGTACTAAAGTGGGTTAGAAATACACGAGGAAGACAATGAAACAATAAAAAATGGAGTTCCTCCGTGAAGCAAGATGCACTTGCCTAAGCTCTCCACTCTCTCAGGTTGGTGGAGAAGTAATGGTGAAGAAGAAGTAATAGAAAAGAATTAATGAGGAGAGAGAGAGGAGTGGGAGTTAATAAATGGTGATGGTGGTGGTAGGTAGTGGGTTGGTTCTCCAACAAAACCGAACCAAGCCAACATGCCGAACCGAACCAAGATGAACCCATCAATGAAATGCCAAAATAAATCAAGCAGGAAGACATGCAATACGGGTCAAAATACGTACACGTATTCCAAATACGTAATACGAGATATGGGCATTATAACTCTATCCACCTTAAAAGAATTCCGTCCTCAGAATTTAATCAAGAGGCTAGAGATGCAAGGACAAGCTATACTAAGCAATCAATCAAACAGTCAATCATGTGAGCAAGGAATTGAGGGCATGAGAAAGAGGGAAGACATCCTGCTAGGAATCTCTCTGTCGGTTCTAAATCTGAGCTTGGACCAGGGCATACTGCTGGGGTCTCTGTTGCTGGAATACTTGAGTCTGAGATGGCAATGGCCTCGGAGGCTGGTACTGCTGCTGCTGGTGCACTGGTGCTGGTGCTGGTCCCCTTACCGAGGGACTGGTCTGGGCCGATGATGAACTGGCCCTATTCGGACAGGACCCTATCTTGTGGTCCGACGCTCCACAAGCCAAACACAATCCCTGTGCTCTGCGACACTCCGAAACAACGTGTCCTGGCTTCCCACAATGAGTGCAGCCCATTGCGGAAGACTGCTTCTGCTTCTGTTGTTAAGGGGACATGACCGACATTACTGAGGCCGCCTGTCTCAGAGTTCCAATTGTCAAAGCCCTGGCTGCCAGGACTGGTACTGAAGACTGAATCATCTGGCCGTGAGATCTCTTCCGACCTCCGGCCCTATCCACAATCCTCTGGGAGGTATACTCATGTCTCCTAGCTGCTCTCAAGATTGCATCAAAAGTCTGATGCTCGAACTGCTCAACCGCCAATAAAATCTCCAGATGAAGTCCCTGCTGAAATCGCTGAGCTCTATCATACTCGGTTGCCACCAAGGTGAAAGAAAATCGACTAAGCCTGAAAAACTCGACCGTATATCCGTCGACCGTCCTGTCCATCTGCTTCAGATTGGTGAACTTGGTCTGTAGATTGTACCGAGCTACAGCATCAAAATACTTGGTCTGGAATCTCTCACTGAATAATGCCCATGTAATGGGTGCCACCAATCTAACGTTCTGCGACGCCCACCAGCTGCGGGCTAGATCCAATAACTGCAGGCGCACCACGGCCACCATCTCATCTTCTGGGATCTTGGCTGCTTCTAGAATCACCTCTGTATCCTGAAGCCATGCATCAGCAGCGATAGTGTCTTCACTGCCATCGAAGAATGGAGGGTTCAGGTGCTTGAAACTGTTCGCTGTACTGTTCCCATGATGACCTCCTCTTTTTAGAGCATCTTGTACTACCTGGTGCAATGTATCACCTCAGCGATCTTGAGAAGCTAATAATGTCCTGATGAGTCCAACCAAGGTGCCATCATCGGGCTCTGAAGACTGGACGGGCTGAACTGGTGGCTTGGGATCCCCGGTAGGCATGACTCGGGAGGCTGCTCCTGAGTGTTGGGCCTAATCTTCTGGTTGTTGCTGGTCCACGGAAGGTGCTCCGCCTTGCTGATCGGCAGGTCCAGAAACAATGCCGCTGAAGAAGACGACATAAGGAACAATAAGGAAGGACCAGGACAGATCAACGATTACAAGCATGTGATCAGGACAAGAATTTCAGGAATTCAGAGAATACGAACAGAGATCAAGGGCGAGTACTGATTGAGACATCTATTCGGTAAACCCTCACATATCTTGATTTACAAGACCTGCATGGGCCACCACTTAAACCATGTTACGCCCTAGAACCAGAATACTGGAGAGCGGGGGCGGACATAGCCAGCTACGTATAATAAAATGAAATTTACCTCACTATACGGTCACGACTGTCTAGATATATGAGGGTTTATCTACAATCCATCAGTCTTCTATGGTCAAGAACAAGCCTAAATGTCTCAATCTCAAGCAAGCAAGTAAAGTTACAAGATGTAAGATCACCAAATATACAATAGTAAGGCGTCCAGAACATTACATATTCAGCTGATCATGAAGCTAGTCGTTACAAAATGTGAGGACTAGCAAGAGTTTAGTCATACATGATCAACCCTAGGTTGCCAATCATGTTACAGCCCATAGGCAGACAGTAAATAAAGGTACAACCGAGCTAACACGTGCTCGTCGGCTAAACGCATCAAAAGAATAATTTTACAATAGAGTGGGAGAGCCAAAATAAACCCACTCGTTGCCCTGGTTACGCCTGGTGGTCACCAACGGGCTGGAAGACAGGTAGATCCTCTGGAGTTGCTCCGGTATCTGGCCATACAAAACCAGCTGGGTCAAATCCCAGAAAGAGCAAGTGCCACAAAGGAGGCTTCACTTAGGAACTAAAATCAGCAATTAGCATAAGAATATAATTACATAATAAAATACGATAATTAAGGAAAGTATGACAGGTGATATACGATGAGATAACTATAGGACTATTTAGATAACCAGGTTACAACCCGTAAACCAAACAAGGACCGGGGTTGTAACCCTTCGTCTGAACAGAACTTAGTTTCTTCTACCATTTATCGGCAAGATAATATAAGAAATTAGGACGGGTAATAATCTTGTACATGATCAAGACAAGACTAGACTGATTAAACTCCATCCAATATTTTACGGCCAAACAATAAGAACGGCTTGATACTTTAACTAACTAGGGTTATCAAAGGCCTAGTTACTAGCAAGATGCAGTGAGATTATTCCACAGCCACAAGTCCTGCAGACCATCCAGGCTATCCGGACGCAATTAGGGGTTGATTTTAAGTGGGTACATCGTCCAGGAAACGCATGTACCCTTAGGTGACTTAGAGGGTGCAACACATGACAGTGTGCTGGAAATGTGCCCTACTCGACGGCAGGCTACAGATCCCAAGTGGGGCACCCAGATAACGGGATTGCCTGTAGCTGGGAAATCTCTTCATGACTACTGTGTTATTCTAGTTATTAACCTTAGTCCTTTTTAGTAGGTACCCCTGACCGTGGTACTCAGGGGTCCCTGTCCTAGACATTATGCAAGACATGATGGGTTCATTTGTACAAGCACAATCGTCCATGGTGTCAAGGTCATTCATTCTTGTCATGTCGAGTTAGCCGTCGCAACAGCATTTCAAGAAATATCATGTCGGGGTTATCATGTCAGGAGTGCGCCACGACGGGCCACAATCAAGAATTATCATGTCAAGTTTATCATGTCAGGAGTGCGCCACGTCGGGCCACTATCAAGTCATGTTATTGGCAAAAGTGCACCACAATGGGTCACCATCGTGTCAGGAAACAATTATTATGGCCCAAGCATACATGTGGTAATTAAATATTAGCAGGGGCAAAGGCTGTGGGGGACTCATGCGGCTCAGAAAAAGTAATGGCCATGCGGCCAGCAAGTCACTTGCAAATAAATACCAGCAATTAATTTAAGTGGTCATGCGGCTCAAAACAGGTTGCATGCAAATGCATGCAATTATTTAATGCTAACGCCTAAGGCCATGCGGTCAACAATAATTAATAGTGGCCATGCGGCCAAGGCAAATAAATGTGCACGGCCAATAATAAATGCTTGTATGCGACCAGCAAACATTTACTTATGCGGCTCAGCATATAAATGCATGCGGCTAGTAGTTAGCAATAGCCATATGCGGCCATAATATTAAATATATATACAGTGGCCATGCGGCCAAAATTATCTAAAGGCCATATGCGGCTAGAAGTGTTCCCAATGCATGCAGGCTAATTTCTTATGCGGCCAAAACATTTGAACATGCAAGTTAATGTCTGGAAGCTTAATTAAATATATAAAGGCATGCACTAACGCATGGAAGCTTAATTAAATATATAAAGGCATGCACTAACACATGCAAGCCTAATTAAATAAGCCTGTACTAATGCATGCAAAGCCATATATATATATATATATATATATATATATATATATATATATATATATATATATATACATGCACTAATGCTTGCAAACTAGTTCTTAATGCATGCGGCCAGGGCCAGCTAAATATTCCATATGCGGCCAACTTGAATACATCCATGCGGCAAGCTACTGTTTACGTGAGGCCATGCGGCCAAAACATTTAAAATAACATGCAGCTCACTTTGGTGTTGGCCTATGCGGCTACTGCTTGCAAAAAGCATGCAAGCTATTGCTTGCTTAAGTCATACAAAATGCAATTAATGCTAAGGCCAAGTAATTATTTAAAGCTAATGGTATTTATTTAATACAAGCAATTAGTTAATGCATGCATGCAATTAATGCTTGCAAGGCCATGCGGCCAAGAATGACTAAGGCCATATGCGGCTCAGCACTGTAATGGAAGGGGAAAGCATATGCGGCTCAGGCAATTAACTAGTGGCCCATGCAAATAAACACTTGCACGTGGCCAGCTAATGCATGCAATTAAATATTCGATTAAATGGCCATGCAGCTGGAAAAAACACTTGCCGCATGAAATAGTCATGCGGTCAAGTACTGTTCTTCTCCTCCAATTTCCAAGAAGAAAAACACCATGAAGCCATGCTTCCAAGCTCCATAATTCCATCATCCAGAGTCCAAATCCTAACTTCCATAGGTCAAAATGGGATAGAACGAAATTCTCTACAACATAGAACCATCAACTAGCAAAAATATGCAAGTTTGATATATCAAAACTCCTGGAGACCAAAAATACCATAAAACTAGATCTACAAGAATTTAACCATGGAAATAAAAAATGCTAAGTACTAAAGTGGGTTAGAAACACATGAGAAAGACAATGGAACAATAAAAAATAGGGTTCCTCCATGAAGTAAGATGTACTTGCCTAAGCTCTTCACTCTCTCAGGTTGGTGGAGAAGTAATGGTGAGGAGGAAGAAGAAGTAATGGAAAAGAATTAATGAGGAGAGAGAGAGGAGTGGGAGTTAATAAATGGTGATGGTGGTGGTAGGTAGGTGGGTTGGTTCTCCAACAAAACCGAACCAAGCCAACAAGCCGAACCGAACCAAGATAAACCCATCAATAAAATGCCAAAATAAATCAAGCAGGAAGACATACAATACGGGTCAAAATACGTACACGTATTCCAAATACGTAATACGAGATATAGACATTACAAGCACCACTAGTACCAGCCCAAGGAGGATATCCACGAGGACCACTTCCCGACCAGGCGACATAGTTCGTGCAGGCGAGACAACAGGCGGAAGCACCTCGACAAGGACAGGCCTTTGCCATGAGAGTTGAAGCCGGAGCAGCAACCCAAAGAGCAAATGAAGGTAATAACTTGATTTTATGATAGTGATAATAAGTAGAATAGTAGTTTGTGCTTGCTTTTTAAATGTTTGATTAGGACAACTATAGAGACCCCTTAGAACTATTATCATTCTTTTTCTTCCAATAGTAAGTTATTTTAATTTCGAGGACAAAATTCTTTTAAGGGGGGTAGGATGTAAAACCCCTGAATTTTTAAAAATATTTTTTTATTATTTAATCGCCTTAAATAGGCTTTTATGGAATTTATGAGTATTTTTTTAAATTAAATTATTATTAAATATGACCTTAGCCATTGTTGAGTTTTGGAGTACAAGACGTCTAGGAATTGTGGCACTGATGATGTAGCGGTGAGCCTTGACTAGTGTATTAGCCATGCTAAGGGAGGTCTAGCCATAATGATGCCCGAACTAGGAAAATTAGGCCAAGTTGTGAAAAAACTCATTAAATCATTTAATTAGTTATTATTTAATATATTGATTTTTAGATGACCCGGTTGTACCCAATCAGCCCGAACTGGGCCCGAACCGAATCCAAGCCTATGTGGGCATATAGTGAGACCAAGGACGACCATGTAGACATATTTTAAGTGTGCAAATATTTTTTAAATTATTTTAGAATTAGATATTGTATTTCTAATACTGTACAAAATTGGTATTAATATTATTAAATAGGTGTTTGACAATATTTGTACGATTCTCTGGAGCCAAATGAGGAGTGAGTAGGTTCTGTTCACCAAACACTACCATTGGTTTATTTTTAGTATTATTAGGATTATTATTATTTTTATTATTATTGTGTTGTTGTTAATATTAAATAAAAATCCTTATTATTAATGGTTGTATTTTCCTTGTTATAGGAATATACCTATATATGTAAATATTGCCATAAATAGGCCTACACTAGGAATAGTTATTATTAAGATTTTTGATTTGATTTATGTAGTATTATACATATTAAGAATATATGTGTATATTTGGTTATCTATATGAATATATCTATATATGGATATAATAAAAGAAAAGAAAAAAAAGAGTTTTTAAACCATGTGAACAGTACACGCACTGTTCACTCTCCCCCTCCCCCGAACCTGTGTAAACCCGAGAGTTTTTTTTAAAAAAAAATTTATTTTGATTTGATCAAACCTTGATCAAATCTTGGCCAAATGAATCCAAACCTTTTCCAACCTATTCGAAACTAGATTTCCTTCCAATCAAAACAAAAACCTAATCGGATTTGGATTTTAAATCAATCGAAAATAGGTTTTTAAAATCGGATGATATATATGCATGTTCGAAGTCGAAGCTCGGGAAAACCAACTTTTTTACATCCACCCGACTGTCTCCTCCACCCCTGCCTCTGGATGACCACCCTGCGCGCACGTCCGATCGCCTGCACCGTCGTACGCCGCCGCACGGCCAGCCGCCGTCGAGCAAAGCAGCACGCACAGAGTCGCGGTTCAGTAAAATCGCAACGAGGTACTCATCTTCCTCTTCAATTTTCTCCACGATTGATCAGTCGTTTGAGAATTTATAAATTCCTACGCTTAGTCGATATAACCCTCTCGAGATCCCAACAAGTGTATTTGGGTATAGGGCAACGACCTATCCAAAAACTTGACTCCAAAATTGGCAAAAACTGCCCTGTTACATGACAGTTTCAGCAGTCAGGGATGTATTTTGGAAGGCGGTTAATCACCGATCCTTCGAATAATTTACAAATTCACCTGAATAGGTTTAAAGACAATATAAGCGGGATTAAAACCCAACTTTTAGATTGAATTTTTGTTTACTATGCGGTACAAAAAACCTCTGCGTAAATCAAGAAAAACTTAGAATTCTGTTTTCAAAAAGTTAGAAAATTTCTCTGATACCACGTGCGTCCCGCCAAACCGGGCGACTTGGTCGCGAACCGAAAGCATCGAAAGGTGCGTAACGACTTCGTGGACGTGTGGGCTTTGACAGAATTTAAATTGGTCACGTGTGCGCGACGAATTTGATGCGTATCCGTCGAAAATCACCGTATCGGCCTTTTTCGAAATTCTTCAATTACTTTGTACACGTTCGTCAGATCGAGACGAAACTTGTGCCAACAGGACTGTATTATTTTTCTGGTCCTGTATGCCAGGTTTGGTCCGATTCCGAGACAGTTGATCGGATCGTCGTTTCGCGGGCCCCACGATTCGATTCAACGGGCGATTTTGTGCACGGCTCATCGGAATCCAAAATTGGACATATTGTTAGGTTCATATTATCAAAATAAATTTGTAGACATGTAGTTTGACGACTTTAGAGACTATTGACTTTGGCACACTTTTCGGTGCAAAGCAGGTCCAACGGTAGACACCGTTGACCCAAAATTACAGTTTTGCCCCTGTATCCAGAATTGGACTTATGGGTAGCCTATCCTAGCTATTTTGCTTATTTTGGGACTGTTAAAAAAGTTTGTTTCAGCATCCGGAGGTGTTTGCGGGAGTTCAGGTTTTGTGGCTCTTTAATTGCAGAACTTTTTGCTACCACCAGGCAAGTACACCTTGCCAAGCTTTACAGTACTTACATGCTTTTCCATATTGCTATTTTCCATGTCTTACTTCCATATTTCTCATGTTCCATGTCTTAGATATTCTAGTTTTACGTGCACGTAGTTTTTTTGCTCATTTTTTATATTGCTTTTCTGTCTTTATTATCTTGATCATGTATAGTGATAGTACTGCTATACATGTGCCATGTTTTCCTGACCTGTTTGACTTTTACTTGACTTGGACATGACTAGATAGACTTGGCTTCCTAGTACCTTAGGAGAGAATGTTTTATTAGCCGTGGCTATCCTCTATTGTTAGTGCTTCCCCGGGCTACGATAGAGAACCTATTATAGGACTGTTAGTGCCTCCCCGGGCTACGGTTTTAGCTACGATTAATATTATATTCTCATGACATGTCAACATCTGTAGAGTTTTTTTTCGTGTTATTCTTCCCTCGATTGGTTATTCCTATATTTCTTGCATGAGATTTACTGTACAGTAGGCATGTATATTATTTGTCTTGCTAGTCCTCTGAGGACCTGGTGATCTCTCCAGGCTTAGTTAGAGACGAGGACTACCCGGAGGTATATGGTTCTGAAGTGGAGACTGGTGACGCACCTTCGAAGGAGGACGAAATAGTGGCTGAAGACTTCTCTTGAGACATGTCTCTTCATTTATAGACTTGCTATTTTATTTTCTTTCTTTTCAGTGGACATGTAGAGGATTATTTATTTCTTATACTGTGGTTTCGAGATGTCTTACCCGCATAGTTATTATTTCATATTTCATGTTGGACAGATTTCTTTATTAGTATCATTTTATTGGACTTGATATCTCGTATTTTATTTTCTGTGTGGATGAGATTAGCTGTGTACCTATGACTTGTACTATATTCTGGGTTGTTATCATGATTTACAGCTTAAGCATTTCGCTAATAGGCTTATTTTGAGATTTGGCCCATTGGTGAAGTATTGCTGGCTTGTATCGCATCCTAGTCCTATACGTATTTTGGGACTGAGGCGTTACATAAACCACAAACATTGATGCCATACGGCGGAAAGGACTCTCCATGCCGTTATCTGACGTACTTCCAATCTCAAACGGGACATCTCCCGAAGGAAGATGCGCTACTCACCAGCCTGTTCGTCGGGGCACTGAAAGGAGTGGCTTACGACTGGTACTGCAGTCTCCTTGACAACTTCATACACTACAACAAATATGGCCTACAATAGCATGCGCAGAACGCTGTAAAAAGCCTTCTATCGCGTATTTCGTCCGCTATAATTGCCCACACTATAGTATCTGAACGCTTGTGAACGCTATAACATTATAGCGTTCTTGAATGCTGTAGATGGAGTATAGCGTTCGTGAATGCTGTGCATGGTTTATAGCATTTGTGAATGCCGTGAATGCTTTATAGCGTTCTTGAATGCTGTAGATGGATTATAGCGTCCGTGAATGCCCATCAAAGAAACAAAGATATCAATTAGAAGATGCCCATCATAAATACTATAATATTGGAGCCCATCATAAATATCATATATCAGAGCCATGAAAAACAAACAAGAAAATGAAGTTGACAAAAATGGACTTTTTTTGGATATTAGCATTAATTTTGGATATGCAATTGCCATTTGATCCTATAAACTTGATTGGGAAATGGAGTTGACAAAAATCAAATAAGGAAATGAAATTGACAAACATGGAATCAATGTTCTGTATACCAAATATTGAACTTCTTATGACAAAGTGATTTTACTTGACAGAAACCCAACAATGTCACCATTATTGTTAAGTTGGTACCAACTTTAATATCTCCATTCGCATTCCTTTTGCTTGCTAGTTCAACTACAATCCTAAGTCCCCTATCAATTCATGCAACTATTGGTCTATATTACATAGGTGCAAAATAATGTCCAACTGCTGGCACTCATCTTATCCTAAATTAGAGCTACTTTTGGTATCATATATATATCCACTTCATATTTCACATATGTAACTGATATGTTTATGGAGAAAGTATAATAACATCAAAAGAGTATAAGAATGATTTTATCCTCATTCATAATGCGACATGATTACCCAATCAATTATTTACAGAAAAGGAACTTTGGCACAACCAAACTATAGTTTCGCGGTTCACATATAATTTTTTATAGGATACTAGAAACCAGTGCCACATGACATGTTAAATGGCACCAACAAACTACTCCAAAGTAATAAGAGGAACTAGCACCAACCATAAGAAACTTCTCATGTATTCTACCATCTACCAAAATATTTCATAAATTTGCCACTCCTAGCTACCTTAAAACCCAAAACATTTCTCTTTTACATGTAGACCTTGACCAACTATTGCCAATGCAGCACATAGATAAATCAAAGTTTTAAGCATCGGCACACACTAATACTCGTATGAAGATTACGAAGCCGGGCATTTTTGAACCTTAAGATGGATAGGGATATAAGACAAAGGTTCGAAAACTCTGTTTTGGAATCGATGTTAGAGCCTTACGAAGTTTCATCCAATTCTAACTGTTAGTGCCCTAAAACTAATAAAACACAATATCAATTTAAATTGAGAAGGATGGCTGATAGATATAACCTTGGAATTTTTGGCACGACAAACCAGATTTACTCTACAGACTGATCGAGCAAAGAGTCATTTAAACAAACACGTAATGAATCTAACTGAAAGGCCCTCCTCATGTACTTATAGTGCACATCGAAAACAAACTTTTTTCCTTCATAATTTAGGAAACCCCGCTAGATTCATTGGATAAAGAATGCAGACATACATTTAATTTTCTGAAACGAAGTGGAGCAAACTACCTCCTCCGATGAGAGGATGAGGATAACATGTTTTGCCAAAGGAACTTGGTCTCCTCTGCCGATAAGAGGTCTGGAGAGATGGAGAGGGGTGATTTTAGGGTTATATAGACATACTTGTAGTCGAGATTGGTTGTTATGTATCCATCGACCTTCCTCTTCTTCTCCAGAAGCTATTGTCGCAAAAGAGATCCATGGAGGCATCGACGAGGGAGGTGACCTCGGAGGGGCCAAGGGTCCTGGTGAAGGATTTGATGAAGTGGTGGGGGCGCTCGACGTCGGCTCCATATCCTTCTTATCCTCTGCCCGCTCCATCTCTAGTGGTCATCGAGGAAGAAAAATTAGGGTTAGGATTTAGGGAACCGAGGGGAGACGAGGAAAGAAGGCGCTTGAGGAAAAGATGAGAGGAAGGAAGAGAGAGATGAGGGGGAGAGCTCGGGAGAGAGTTGTTAGGGTTTTGATGGGAATGAAACTTTTTTAGGGGAGGGGTTTATGATGGGAACGAAAAAATGAGAGGGGGATTGAAAAAAAAGCGGGTCCTGAAACTTTTGGGAATGAATTTTTGAAACATCTATAAATGGCATTCATAAAATGCTATAGAACTTAATATGTAATTTTTGTTATGCATTTATAATAGCAATCCAGAAAAATATGCTATTACTAATAGTATTCAATAGCATTCAGACTCGAACGCTATCAAAAATCTGCTATAATAAGTCATATTTGTTGTAGTGATATCTTCCTTCGATGACTTGACACGTCTCTTCCATGATCGGTTCTACGACGGAGGAAAAGACATGACAATGGCGTCCCTGATAGAGGTGCGACAGAAGGAGAAGGAGACGGTTCGAGCATTCATCGAACGTTTCCGACAAGCCTGCTTCAGATTGCCCCGGATATGCCAGAACATGCACTCCTCTCTTCCTGCAGCATGAACATGCTTCCTGCGATCAAGCTCTGGCTCAACTCCACTCCTCCTCCCGAATGGAACTCTTTGATTATTGAGGCTGAAGCAGCTGAAAAGAAGGCATGCAATGCTCGCCTTCTGGGAGTCAGTTTCCCTGCTTTTGAAGAAAAGGGAAAACGACCTGCTACCAACAACCCTGGATGTGAGACGAAGGGGAAGCAGGCGTTGACTGTCAATGCCTCCAAAGGCGCACAAGCACCGACTCAGAAGCCTCCGCTTGCGCCGAGGCCAAAGGTGGTCTATTCCTTCAACGATGAAGATACCTTGCAACTCTTCGAGAAGCTGAAGCAAGGTGATAAGATCAAATTGCCGGACCCGAAGTGTCCCGATGAGGATGGAAGAGTTGACAATCCGAGGTACTGTCACTACCATCGATTTGTAGGACATCCAACTCAGGACTGCTACGTCCTCAAGAACTGCATCCAACGCATGATCAATGCGAATGTTATCTCCGTCGACTATGAGGAGAAAACAGTCTCGGCCAACCTGGTGTCGCTCCAAGTCGGTACCTTGCCGCCAACCACAACACAAGATGGCGTCGTCCCTTTCCCAAAGGCGACAATGGAAGGGATCAACCTACCACCTACTCGTGACAACGTGAGTGGACTCATCCCACTCACCACATCTCGGGGAGAGATCTTGTGGGTTCACCCCGATCTTGTCTCGGAGGTTACTCAACCGAGGGTATGCTCTACCTCCAAAGCTAAGGTCAAGAAGATCAAGTCTTGCCGCATGGTCTCTTCCTCCGCGGAAGAGGCTCTTCCTGTACAAACTCGTTCGCAGCTGAATGCCCAACCGGACGAAGCTGCCATTGAGGTGGTGCCTCCCTGTACTGCCCCTGCTGCCGAAGAAGGAGGTCCATCCAAACCTCCAGCAGCCAATAAACAGAAGCATGAAGAGGCCCGTTTCGACAAGCCTTTGCGAAGGAAAAATGCTTCAGGGCTGGCCAATCCCCACAACTTTGACATACTCGCACAACTTGTCGGTACTCCTGCCCGTTTATCCTTGTACGAGCTTCTTCGTCTTTCCAAAGACACCCGCGAAGCCCTCTGTGAAGCCTTGAAGGATGCTGAGTCCTTCATCAGTCAGGTCAAGCAGCCTGAGGATCTTTTGACCATATGTGCGCACTGCCATTGTGTGGTTGAGGTCATCCCCAATATAACCTTCACCCAATAAGACATGCTACTCAAGCACAACCGGCACAATAGGCCACTGTACAACACAGGGTATGTGGGTTCCGTCAAGGTGAAGCGAATTCAGATTGATCCAGGGTTTTTTTCTCAGCATCATCCCTAGGACTCTGCTGTCAACACTGGGGATCCCGATGTATCGTCTGGCGCCCTCCAACACTACAATCAGCGGTTTCAATGCTAGCAAAAGTGAACCGCTGGGCAAAATACGGCTGAAAAGTCATATCGGTAACCTCCGAACCGAGGTGACTTGCTATGTGGTGGACGCCGGCGTCAACTACAACCTCCTGCTGGGTCATCCGTAGCTGCATGAGTACATGGTGGTGCCATCTACACTCCACCAATGTATGAAGTACGTGTCCACCAACGACTTCATCCGGACAGAGTTCGCGGACATTGACCCTTTCAAGGGGGTCGAAGCCTACTTCACCGACGCTAGCTTATATAAGTCGCTCGATGAAGGGGAAGCCAACGATGCTAAGTACGAAGCAAAAACGGTGGCAGAGCCGGACATGGAGCCAGAGATGATTCCCGACACTCCTTTGAAGATTCGACTCAAAGGGAAACCGCCTCAGATGCTGCCTCCCATGACCATCAAGCTACCTGAAAAAGCACCGACTTCTCTAGGTAGAACACCCACTGAAGCTCCCTTGAAGATACGGCTCAAGGGAAAACCTCCTTAAACATCGGCTCCTCTTGTGACAAAACTACAGGGGAAGGCACCTGTCGTCGAAGGCGCAGTCGAGGCACCCCTGAAGGTGCGTCTTAAAGGCAAGCCTCCGTAAATATCTATGCTGCAAGAGAAGCCCACACAGTCCTCTCGGATTCCAAGGTCAAATCGACGATGAACTCTTCCGAACCGGTCCCAGTGCTCACAGATGAAGAGTTAGGGGAGTACATATCTGCTGATATAGATACACCTTCTCTTGATAATGTAATCCCGTGGGACAAAATCTCGTATTTTATCAATAATAGAGTGTCTTTCAATTATTCTAGTCTTTCACATTGGAATGCCATGTATACACTAGATAATGCTCTACGGTCGTTACAAACACAAATAACGACCGTCAATCATGTAAATCGTGTAGTCTCGTCCCAAGGAGTCTGTTTTATAGTCCTACTACGGAATCGAGATGAAGAACCCATCATCTTCGACAAAGTCGAACGTCATCAAGACCTCCCGCCACTCGAGCCAGAACCAGATACCGGCAGAATACAAGTCTATCGGTACACGGACAAGGCAAAGTACCTCATTCAAAAGATGGATTACAACCTGAAAAGCAACAAAGGCCTGAACTACGGCAAAGGCCAGCGTCTTTCCCTCTGGCTCCCAACACCTAAAGGAAAGCCGCAGGACTACTATCATCGTACTCGACGGGGGGTAGGCTACGTCACGTCGCCGGCAACTCCAGAAAGTTTGGAGGTAGAAGAAATGGAACACTCTCATTCGTCCGAAGCATCAACTTGGGATTCCGATACCAGTATCGGCTCAGTCCTCGGGAAGGTGCTATCAGTCAACATGGCATCTGCACAATCTCAAGAGGATAAAGGCGATGACCAAACGCCAGAATTCTTTGAGGAAGAACCCTGGGCTCAATGCCTATGAGCACAGTGGGAGTCTCATTTTGAATTACGTGAGCCCCCTACCGAAGAAGAGGTCGAACAAGTTGACCTTGGGGATGGATCTCCTTCCAAACCCATCTTCATCAGCAAGAGTCTGAAGGGAGAAGACCGGGAGTCTTTGGTCCAATTGGCCAAAGAATATATCGACGTCTTCGCCTGGAGCTACGAAGATATGCCGGGACTTGATCCCAGATCGCAATGCATAGACTTAACATCTTGCCTGATGCTAAGCCTGTAAAGCAACAGCAACGACATTTTCGTCCTAACATCATGAACGCTATCAATCAGGAGGTAGACAAACTCCTAAGCAGCAGGTTCATCCGTGAAGAGCAACATTCGGATTGCGTGGCCAATGTCGTCCCTGTCACCAAGAAGAATAGGAAGATACGAGTCTGCATCGACTTCAGGGATCTCAATACTGCTTGCCCGAAGGACGAATTTTTGCTTCCAATCACTGACATGATGATCGACAATACATGTGGCTTCGAACGCATGTCTTTCATGGACGGGTACTCGGGCTACAACCAGATCAAGATGTTCTCCGATGACGTAAAACACACGTCATTTAGGACTCCGAAGAGGGTTTTCTGCTACACAGTGATGTCCTTTGGCTTGAAGAACGCTGGTGCTACATACCAAAGAGCTATGAGTACCATCTTCCATCAACATCTGCGCAAAACAGTTGAATGCTATGTTGATGATATCGCCGTCAAGAGCCGTCTCAAAGGTGATCACCTACAAGACCTAAAGACAGTCTTTGATGTCATGCGAGCGCATCAACTCAAGATGAACCCCGCTAAGTCCTTTCTTAGGGTTTTCAGCAAAACGTTCTTGGGCTTCATTATCACGACGAAAGGCATTCATGTCGATCCCGAGAAAACCAAATCCAACCTTGACATGGGCCCTCCAAAGAACCTCCGAGAACTTCGAGGCCTGCAGGGGCGTCTGGCATACATCCGAAGGTTTATAGCAAACCTTTTCGAAAAATGACAACCCCTCACCCAGCTCATGGAGAAGGGAGTCTCCTACGTCTGGACATCAGAATGCCAGAAAGCTTTTGATGATATCAAAGCTTACCTGACGAGCCTGCCATTCCTGGTGGTACCCATCGCAGGCAAACCATTTCACCTTTACGTCCGTGCCATGGATCATTCCCTCGGCACTTTGTTGGCTCAGAACAACGATGCGGGCTACGAGCAAGCTATCTACTACCTTAGTAGAACTATAATCGGGGCCGAACACCGGTACAACTCCGTTGAAAAGGAGTGTTTGGCTTTGGTATTCGCTATCCAGAAGACTCGCCATTATGTTTCGGGCCAGACAATTTATGTCATCTCCCGAGTCAATCCGCTTAGGGTTATCATGACGAAGCCGGGATCTTTGAACTCCCGATTAGCTACATGGGCAATCCTGTTGACGTCGTACAACATGGTGTTTGTCCCACAAAAAGCCGTGAAGGGTCAAGCTCTAGCCGACTTTTTAGCCGTGCACCCCATCCCGGAGTCCTTCAGACTCTATGAAGACATTCCGGATGAGGTCCAAGAATCAAACGTCACCGAAGAAAACTCCGTCTGGTGGGTGCTTTCGATGGCGCTTCGAGAACAGGCCCCAAAGGCCAAACCATCGCAGGAGTGGGGGTGGTCCTAGTCTCCCCCGATCAGCTGGTCATCTAGCGTGCTTACTCCCTTTCGAAGCCATTCTCCAATAATGTTGCCGAGTACAATGCTCTGATTATGGGACTCCAGCTGGCACAACAGCTGGGGGTGGATCATCTGGAAGCTTACGGTGACTCAAAACTCATCGTTAATCAAATCCGAGGACAGTACGAAGTTCGTCATGAAGATCTGGTTCCTTACCATGAAGCTGCATTGAATATTATTTTAACCTTCACCAAGTTCTTCATAGAACACGTACCTCGGTTACAAAACCTGGAGGCTGACGCTCTGGCCGGCCTCGGAGTTTTATTAGCAGCACCCCTCGGGACTCAATACTATGTCACGGTAGTCGGACAAGACTTGGTCTGTCCCAAAAATAACCTATGCTCACAAATGGCCCATGCCATGACGACAAGTACCGGTGTTAATGTCCGAGACTGGAGGTTCCCATTTATCGACTTTGCTGTCTATGGAATTCTCCCAGAAGACCCGAAAGAAGCCGTCTCGGTCAGAAGGCGTTTCCTTCGATTTTATTATGATATAGCTACTAAAATGCTGTACCGACGTTCCTTCGATGGACTTCTCCTTCGATGTCTATTCAACGAAGAAGCGGTCGAAGCCCTTCGGGAAGCTCACTCATCAACCTGGCCCTAAGTTGCAAGATCGACTACGACGTATGGGTTACTACTGGCCAACCATGGCAGCCGACGCCGTCGACTATGCTAAAAAGTGCCATGCTTGCCAGCTTTACGCCAATTTTATCCATACACCATCGGAACCACTACATCCTACGGTCGCCTCCTGGCCCTTTGAAGCTTGGGGCATGGACATTGTAGGACCTATCACCCCTCCTTCATCGAGGGGACACCGCTTCATCTTAGCCATCACCGACTACTTCTCCAAATGGGCAGAAGCAGTTCTACTGACGGAAGTAAAAAGCTCTAGGGTGATCAGCTTCATCAAGCATCATATCATCTACCGTTTTGGGGTACCCTGCAGGATTATCCACGACAATGGTCATCAGTTCATCAGCCATATTTATAGCAGATTCTGTGACAAGAACCGCATTCAGAACGTGGCATCAACTGCCTACAATCCGGCAGCAAACGGATTGGCCGAGGCTTTTAACAAAACTATCGTCAAGCTACTCAAAAAGGTCGTGTCGTCCAACAAATGCAACTGTGACGAAAAGCTCGGTGAATATCTTTGGGCCTACCGTACAACAATACGGACTCCAACGGGCAACACCCCATTCTCCTTAGTCCACGGGAGTGAAGCGGTACTGCTTTTTGAGATTCAGATACCCTCACTCCGTGTAGCGATCACAAACCAATTGACAGAAGAAGACAATCAACGTCGCCGACTGCGAGAATTGGAGGCACTTGATGAAAAGCGTCTTCGAGCTCAGCAGCACATTGAGCTCTATCAAGCCCGTATATCACAGGCGTTCAACAAAAAGGTCAAGCAGAGAACTTTTCAAATAGGCGACCTAGGCAGGCAGGAGGCTGATGGTGTTGACTCACAAAATACCAGAAAAGTTTGATCCCAAGTGGGAGGGACCTTTCATCATAGAGACGGTGTACTCAAATGGTGCTTACCGCCTCGCTCGACCAAACGGGGACTTGTTCATGATGCCCATCAACGGCAAGTTCCTAAAGAATTACTACTCATGACATCTTTCAGACATGTACTTCCATCTCTACCCAACAAGGGAGTCAGTGGACCTGATCATCAGAGCTCACGTACACCTTTCTTTCACAAAATCCTATGCTTTTGGAACCCCAGTTGTTCCGTGGCATTCTATCCTCAGTATAAGAACAACCACGTCCACATTACCTCTGAGTTGCTCCTCTACGCCATGTAAAGTAGAATCTCACACTACATAGGATTTTGCTACTTATCATGTTTACCACGTCCACATTACCTCTGAGTAAATATCCCGTACAAATAACTCCCGCGTTGTAGTACATCGATCGCAGAACTTCCATGTCCATATTACCTCTGAGTAGTTCTGCGTATCCCTCCAGAGTCACTCCTACCACGTCCATAACACCTCTGAGTAAAAAGAATTCATCATTTGAACCCCATATTTGCCACGTCCATATTACCTCTGAGCTAACATGTCGGTTCTCCCAAACTTATTATCTGTACCTAAAAATTAAGGTGCGCAAAAGATAATAGGTCCACACAAATTACTAGTTCATGACAGCAAAAATAAACACACCATAAAATTCTTTATTTTTTTTAAAATTAAAGGATTACATCCCCAGCAGAAGTTGCAAACTACAAGATAACACAAAAGAGAGAGACTACAATCCTTAAGCATCACTGGGATTGGCAGAAAGCTCTTCAATCCGATGCTTCAAATTTTCTGCCCGAGTCTCTGCGGTCGCCAAGACCCGGCGTTCGACTTCTTGACGCATCACCTCGACAGCTTCAGGGGCAGTATCATTCTCATACTTCTCGTCTAGCTATTGCCGCTGGTGGGTCAGAAAAAGAATCTGGCGGGTAAAAGCTGCTTCCTCCTCCTTAGATGCTACATGTTCAGCCTGGACTCGCTCAGCATCTAACAAGAGTTGGGCTCGCTGGTCTTCAAAGAGGCGGATCTTGGCAGTGACCTCCGCTATGCTAGCTTCCAGCGAGGCCCGCAACTCCACCTTCTCCTGCGTAGACTACGATAGTCTCTCCACTGCAGCCTCAGCTTCGGGCACCTCGCGGTCCTAGACAACCACCGTAGCCTGATAAGACGACTCAACTTCAGCTATCAGTTTCTCCTTTTCTGCTTCTATCAGAGCAGAAAAGTCATTTCGTCGGATACTCTGAAGCTCGGAGAGAAGCTGGTCAAGCTCAGCCACCGATGTCTCCAGAATCTCGGCCATATGATCGTGGCCACGGTACGAACGTATCAAACCAATAGAAGGGAGCGCCAAGGCTTGGGAATACGGATGCCGGGTGCCGGGTGCTGGCGCCGATGTCCGCTGCATTGCTCTTCCACACCTACTCTGGGAATGGGACCTCTTCTGGCCTCCATATCTTGTCACCAACCTCTGTAGGGTGAGTTCATGCCTCCGGGCTGCCGTTAAAACGGTATCAAAAGTCTGATAGTCGTGTCCCTCTACAAGATATAGAATTTCTAAATGAAGTCCCTGCTGGAATCTCATTGCCTTCTCGGGCTCTGTAGCAACCATCGTCGGTGCAAATCGACTCAGTCTGCAGAACTCTGCTGCATATCCATCCACCATCTTTTCAACCTGCTTGAGACTGATAAACCTCTGCTGTAGCTCATACCGTGCTACCACGCCAAAGTACTTGGCCTTGAATCTGGTACGGAAGCTATCCCAGGGAACAGGATGCCTCAGTCCAATCTCTTCTGATGTCCACCAATCGCGGGCGAGATCCTGAAGTATCAGTCTAACCTGGTCAACCTTCTCTTCTGTTGGAACCTTAGCTGCAGTCAATATGGCCTCAGTATCCTGAAGCCAAGCATCCGCCGTGATGGCATCCTCCGTGCCGTCAAAAAATCTCGGGTTAAGTCGACAAAACCTCTCCGATGCTCCTGAATCATTCCTAACACTTCTCTCGAGAGCTAATTGTAACCCCTGATTCAGTAACACATTCTGTTCCTGCTGTCGGGTCTGCTGTTGCTGATGGGCTGCCATCTGTCGCTGCTGAGTAGCCAAGAATCCCCGGATGACCTCAAGGAGTGCTGTAGCATCAGGTACTGGCGTCGCTGCGGGCACCGCTGGGGATGCAGGAGTTTCTAGAACCTTCGGTTCCACTGGCTCTGATATCACTTCCACTCGAATCTGGTCAGGAGAATGTACTCCTTCCGGTTGCTGCCCCGTCGAGCCATGCTCTGTCGGTTGCTCCTCCATGTTGGCCTCACCAGCTACTGAGAAAGAAGTACCCCTATATGGAAAGGTATATGATATCAATTAACAGGACGAGGAAGATTCGAGGATGCAATTCAGGTTATCAATCAAGGTGAGGAAAGAAAAATCGAGGCATGATATTCAAAGGGAACAAGTTTTGATTGAGACTCCTATAATAGTTACACCCCCACAAGTCTAAAAATTCGAGGCCTGCATGGGCCACCAATAAAATCTTGTCACGCCCCAGTACCGAAATACGGAGACGGACTAGGCCAGCTACTCCATATGAGGTATACAAACGTCATACGGCGATCGTGGCTGTCGAAAGACAAGGGGGTATATGCTACATTCAAGTCTCCTATGGTCACACAGAACATCTAGGTCTCAATCATTCAAGCAAGAAAATGTCAATTAATGAACATCTAAGATAAACCAGTAAGGCGTCCCCGACGCTTCATCAAAATGTTCATGGGGGTCTAGCTTTATAAGATAGCTAGTCCAGAAAGTCATAGGTACAAAATTGTATACAGCTGCAGTCTGATTTAATTACAATTATGCAAAGACAAAATATCTAGATTAGCCGGCTAAACAGGTGTCGGTGGCTAAACGCTAGGACATGAGTAAAGATACAAGAGTGGTGGAGAAGAAACCCACTCGAGTCCCCCGCCAGCCATCCTCCTAGTATGCACCATTGACGTCAGAGAAGAAGTTCGGATCCTCAGGCTCTGCTAGGTGATCTAGCCAAACAAAACCAGCGGAGTCAGCCCCGAATAGCAAGTACCACAAGGGAGCACAAAAGAGTGAGATAAAACCCAGGCATAAAATAATATTAGTATTAAGCTTCCGGTCGTAACCTCGGTCCATAGCATGTCCTAGCACGACAGACCAACCCAACAACCAAACAAGGACATGGGTTGGACCACGCACCATGACAGTCCATGTCCTTCGGCTACTAACGGAAGGCTCAAGCACAGACAAGTCATTTTCTGAGCGGCCATTCATTCCTGTGGCTTTCTATATTGGGCGGAGTTATCCCCGCGATACTGATTAAAAGGAATCCTCAGATCGTGTCAACCCAGCAGAGCTAGCCAAACCAAAAGACATATAACTCATTGATAATACACCAGTCCCCCGAAGGGCTACCGCGCTAAAACATTTAACACATAGCTCGTAGGAGTCGGATATAGCTATCCGTATTAGGCGGATGAAACCATATCCGTGGCAGCCAACCTGACACGTCAGGACGGGACGTGGGATGGCTAGTATGGCACGATCTCGGGATTCTTCCCATCCAATGCATCTACTAAGTTAGTTGCCTAGTTAATCCCTAGGTTATTTTCAGAGTTCACATGTCGTGGTTATATGTTTACTCCCTTAGATGTCATACATCGTACGAGTACCCCAAGAAGGGATCCGTACTGGCTCAAGGAGTCATACGTATGTTCCTCCTTCTTGGTGTAATGCAGCACACATCACATACCACGTCATTGCTACCGACCCTTACTATGTAAATGCTGGACTCTTGAAAGTACTGGCAGGTATCACGTAGGAACACTTAGCGCTTAGGATTGTACCTCGGTGCTCACATAGATTGTACCTTAGTACACACATAGGAATATCCAGCCATCACATAGGTAGTCAGCTCAGAAATGAGGACTTAATACACATAGGAGCATGCGGCTATAACTCATGCGGCTGGAAAATGCAGGCGCATGCGGCTCAGAATCGATAAGGTCATGCGGCTAGACTATCTATGGCCCCGACTCAGGCGGCTGAGCGGAGATCTCATACGGCTAGGGAAGGTCCAAGTCCATGCGGCCGGAGCGAGGGAGTCTTATGCGGCTGAAAGAAAAAGTGGGCCTATACGGCTGCGGAAAAGAGGCGCATGCGGCTCAGAAGAAACTGGCGCATGCGGCTCAGGGAGCTAAGTCCCATACGGCTAGAGCATCACTGGGCCTATGCGGCTGAAACTGTCAGTGCCATGCAGCTGTGAAACACACGTGCGTCTGCAAACTGGTTCATGCGGCCGGAGTAGCTTATGCGGCTGAGACTGCCCAGCGCCATGCGGCTGAAGTGCTCATGCGGCTGCTATTGCTTATGCGGCTGTAAATGCTCATGCGGCCGCAGGGAGACTGTTCATCATCCCTGCCAGAGCCAGTACAGGCGAACCTATAGGGGATACTCAAATATTGTTTCAGCCATAACTTCCTCCAAACAAGTCAAAATCTTACTTTTCAAAGGTCAAAATTGTGTAGAATCAAATTTCCTATAACATAGGACCAAGTTAGATAGATAAAAACCATGAAAACCCATGAAACCCTAGATTTTAGGAACTTAGATCTACACAAATCTAGCCATAAAAATCAGAATCTTCAAGAACTAAACTTGTAGAGAATAAAGAGAAGAATAATATATACAAATAATATCAGAGAAAAAATTAAGAATACAAAATGCACAAAATCTTCTCTTTATAAGCAAGTTGCACTTGCCTATGGGTGGTGGTTGAGGGAAATAAATTTGGAAGAGTGAATGAGGAGAGAGAGAGGAAGAGATTATAAATAGGGATTGGTTAATAAAACCCTAATTCCCTAATCTCTATCCATTCCACTAATGACAATGCTAAAAAAAGCTACATGCCACCATTAATAAATAATAAACAAAATTTATGCATATGCTAAATACAGAGGTCGTATACAGAATCCATGAAGAATACGTATATCGGGATTGGGAAGTGACATCTTTATCCTTCTTTGAAAAATTCTGTCCTCGAAATTTTGTTGGCCCAATGATTACATTGTGTTTTTGAATATGGCTAATCAGTTAAGTTTAACATAATGATGTCACTAATATTCATATACTCACTATCATGTTGCTACTTAAACTTAGCATTGTCCTAATTGTCCTATATTATACTGCTATGCTTGTATCGTACTGCAACATATTTTGTTGGCCTAACATGCTATCATGTTGTTACTTAAACTTAGCAATGTCCTAATTGTCCTATATTGTATTGCTATGCTTGTATCGTACTGCAACATATTTTGCTGGCCTAACATGTATTTGTAGACATGCAGTAAGTATGATCTAACATGATCAAACAGGACATAGGCAATAAAGAATTAATGTTGGACCAAAGACGGCGTCATATAAAGGGATTTCTCCGAACCGCCTAACGACCTATCCGGGACCTCGCATCGGGGGTTTCGCTGCCCGGTCAGCGGACAGGGGTCGAGGGGGCAGCGCCCCCCGTCGGGGGTTCGGGGGCGAAGCCCCCGAAAGGTATTCAGATTTTCAGATCTGTATATCTTTGGACGACTGCTGTCAGGGAAAAAGATGTCTTTATGGCTGTTCAAATATCAGAAGAAAGGCATCATCAAAGGGCTCTTGGTTTTCCTGTTTGTTCCATGTCTGTAATCTTTAATTTATTGAGTCTTGGAGAATGTGTACGTTGAGTCGCACTGAGTCATCTCAAACCCTAGACATATCTCTCCAAGATCTACCATACAAACAGACCAATTCCTGAACCAAGCCCAAGCTCCACAAAGCCCAAAAGCCCAATGGACCAATTCTGTCTTCTGGAGACAGAGTTCAGGCTGAACTCTGCCTCCACACAGAGTTCGGGCCGAACTCTGTCCCCTGATTTCCAGCATCCTGATTTTTAGGGCCTGCTTGCTACCAGCTGTCCAACGGCCAAAAATTTAAATTATCTATACCGAATTTTGGCCGAATTCTGCTTGTCCCGAACCCTATAAATAGGCCTTAGTTTCTCTCATTTGAAACCATCCACTCTTCTATTCTTCTTCTCTTACATAGTCTATATAGTCAAGAGCCTTACTCTTCCAATCTACTAGCCACAAAACTTCCTAAGCCCCAAGGTGCTCAAGTGCAATTCAGCTAGAAGTTTTTGTACAAGAGTTGAAAAGAAAAGTCACTTGGACAATTCCAAGTCGCTTAGAAAAATCCAAACAAATCGCCACTGCGATCCTCTGTAAGAAGTTGACGTGCTCTTCTGAAGAAAAGGCACGGGTTGTAAACTACTATTTCACAAATAGTGGATTTGAATCCTGAGCTAGAGTTCTCAGGCCTGGACTAGTCCTCCACGAGGGAAACCAGGTTAAAACTGCTGTGTTTGCGTATGCTCTTCTGATCTTTATTTACTTCCACATTTCCTTCTGATTTATTTACTATCTTGATAGTTATTTTGTGGAGGTGATATAGAGTTAATTTTTATTTGGTGATTATCGACACAAACTCTATTCACCCCCCTCTAGAGTTGCCTACACCTGTGTTTTCAATTGGTATCAGAGCAAGGTCTCTATTGTTAGGCTTAACATCCTTAGAGTAGATCCTTATTTATTTGTGTATGGCATCATATTCTTCCTCCTCCGATGAAGAGGGTTTTTCTTCTAGTAGCATAGACAATCATGTTTCTTCTAAATGCAATAAGTGTTCTGAGTGGAAAGCCATGGCTAACCATTCCTTAAAGTTTGCTAAGGCTTTTCATTCTACAAATGAAGAACTTGTAGAAAAGGTTATTCATTTAGAAGAAGCTAATGAGTTTTTGAGAAATGAAATCAATGATTTATTATCTAGACTTGACTCTCAAAACTCATCTTGTGTTTCTTTAAAGAGTTTGAATGATTCTTTAATTTTGAAAATCAAATCTCTTTCCTCATCAATAGAAGATCTTAAGAAGCAAGCACATGAGCTAAATCATTTGCATGATTCTTCTATTGACTCTTTAAAGAAACAAAATGATGATTTTATTTCTAGAATTACTTTATTTGAAAAAGAGAATTATGCTTTAAATGCTAAATTTGATTCTCTTACTTGTTTGCATAATGATTTGCTATTAGAACATGATATTCTTAAGACCAAATCCATGCATAGTGATTCTTTTACTTGTGTGCATAATGATTTGCATGATACTCTTAAGACCAAATCCATGCATACTCACTCTAGAGATATTCATCATTCTAGTATGTCACATGCTCATAATCATGCTCATTCTGATATATGTGCACATACTAGTATTAGGTGCTTCTATTGCTCTCGCATTGGACACATGAGTGTAACTTGTCCTATTCGTAGGAGTTTTTCTACCAATGCTAGAGTAAATAGTATGTGGGTCCCTAAAGCTAACAAATGTGGATCCAAGTTTATTTGGATACCAAAGTCTTCGCCTAATGTTGTAGGTGGAGCTTCTTATATCGGGATATAGCACCAAGGAGCGTGTTGGTGGTTGCAAATCTCAAAGGTCATCTTCCAAGCAATTGCACCAACACAAGTGTAGCCACTAGAGCCACTTTGGTAACATGTTAAACGATTCTCTCTAAAATGGTTTATATTTGTAGAATCTAGCATGTTTTTCTTTATGTCTTGCTACTAGCTCACATTGATATCCTTTAGTTGCTTATTATATAAATTAATGTGAGATATAATACTAGCATGCTTAGTTGATTTTCTTTTTCTTTTATCTAGCATGACAAGTTACACAGCTTTAAATGATTAGTTCACACTATATAGTTTATCACTCATTTTCTAGTAGTGTGACACATTTACATATGCATGCTCGCTATTCTTTGTCTTTATAAAGCATGCATATCACTCTAGTTCATTGGAGCTTGATTCTTGAATTTTGTTTTAAAGTTTGACTCTCCATTTTTAATGTTTTTGAGATAGTTACTTCTTGCCGATTTGTATTTAATTGGTTTTTGTGAATATATGTGTTTAGCACAAGCTTCTTATCACTTGACAAGTATACACTTATACTACTTTTTATCTTGTGCTTGCATAATACATTCATTATCGATTCTCATATTTTATTTTGATTATCCTCTTGAGAATCAATTATGTTCTTGCCTAATAAAGTCTATTTATACGTGCTTTTGAATTTGTGATAGTTTTTCAAACATTCATGATGGATATATGACTATATTCATTAATTCTTCATTTACATGTAGATCATGTATTTATTATATCGACATCTATTTTTGTATAAATATCTTTATGTGGGTATATGAGATAAGCTCAAGTTTCATATTATTTTGAAGAATATTTATTCATACTTGTGCTTACCTTATAATTTAGCTATTGATTCTTTTGACTAAATTTGTGTTATCTCCACTTGAATCAATTAGCTTAAAGTCTTCTTTTAATGATATCTTATTGGCTTTTATTTGTTGACTTTATGGATACATGTCTTTCACTCTTATTTTGATCTTTTTCGCTTAACCAATTTTCAGCCTGATTCCAGTTCTGTCACCAGAATCCGGAATTCGGGCCGAACTCTGCCCTTACCAGAGTTCGGGCCGAATTCGGCCTGGCTGTTCCAGAACCGGAAACAGCCTCAGTCGTTGATCATATTATAGATCCAATGGCCATTATTGATTCCAAATGCTGATATTTATTTATTCAAATGCCTTTAAGTTGGAATGTTGAGAGAAAATATTTCTTAGTGTCATGTTCATGACTTTTATGGAAGTTCTTTTAAGAATTGCTTGGTTTTGTGCTTTACCTTACTTGTTGAGATCATCATACTTATTTTGAGTATGAATCTTCTATATATTTATTTTCATAAAGTGTATTTTGAAAATATTTGTTTTGAAAATATTCTTAGCAAATTTTGATGACCATTCTTTCATTATTATTTGGGTATTTACCTCTCTTATTCAAAGTGATTTTTATACTTTGATGTTGTTTGATGATATTGCATATATTCCTCTAAATCTAATTTCTTAAAAGTAAAGAACATCTTGGGAACAAGCCGAAAGGGTCCTTCTTTCATACAGGTGTAAATAGCCTGAAGCGACACGGTGCACTAGTCTTCGGACTACCGCTAGCTGGGAACCGGCCCCTACAGCTAACCCAAAGTGATCAACACTTTATAGACTTAAGATTTATTAAGGTCTACATGCAACCATTATCTAGTTCTGGATCCTCTCCTAAGTTCCAGAATACTTCATCATATCTAGCCTTATATTTGAGCTATAAATATTTTATTATTATTGCCCAATGATGTTTTGTAGCACATGAGAATACATGTAATTGATATATCATACTTCTCATGTCTTTAGCTACTATGGGTTGAACTTTTACGTTGAGATTTTCCATTTCTAGATAATACAATTTTATAATGGTTATAATTTTGCACTCTCTAGATCAATCTATTATTTTATTATCTTGGGTTAATCTCAATATTTTTGGCAAAGAGATTTGCTTTATTATGTTTTGATGAACATCTCTTTTGTCCTTTACTTGATGAGAGTCTAATTTATTTACTTGCTATCTTATACTCTTATCCTTGCTTAGCAAAGAGTATATAAATCATTTTGATCATTCAAAATGTATTACCCTTATTGTGAACTCTATGCTTAAGCATGTATTTTTTAGTGTTAGTGACTTAAGATTTAATGAGCACATTTATCATGTTAATGGCCTATCTCATTAATCTTAATTAGTTATGTAGCTAGCTTGCTTATTTGCGATGTATTGTTAAGCTACATGATTTTTGTTCACTTTCACTCATCTAGCTATCTTCTTGAATTTCAATCTATATGTGATATGCTAGTTTACAAAAACAAGATTTATGAATATTCTTTCTGATTTGTATTCTATTTTAGATACATATATTTGGTTTCTAAAATTAGTTTGACAAATTTTTTATTTTATCTTGTTTCCATTGAGATTTGTGATTCAACGCTTTAACTTCCTTTCATACTAGTCATTGACAAGCATCTCTTAAATTTTTCTCATCTTTTGAGTCATGATTTTATCATATTATCATTTGTTTGGAATAAATTTGCAATCATTTAAATAAGATTGACTCTTTTCTATATTTTCTATTGGTTTGTTTATATGGTTTTTAGATGGAATTTATGACGGATCATATTTTTTTATTGGTTTACTTTATGAATGATCCTATTGATAGAGTAGTCATATATTATCTAATTATGTGGTTATCAAGTTAATTTATTACTCTACTTTGACTACTCATGGATTATCACATATGCTCTTTGCTATTTGAACTTCATTGGTTTCTCATTTAGTATTAGCAAGGTTGGATTATTACCCGTTGATGGGTACATATGTGGTAAAACATACATAGTCCTTGCAAAGAAATAAGTTGGTTGATCATTTCTTAATTAGATAATCATGGACATGATATTTGAGCTTTATTTTTTTGAGCTATATTTTGACTTTCTTCGTGATTGATTTAATTGACTTTATTCATGATGACATTTTTTCTTTAGTTTTATTTTTATCTTTTGAGCTATATTGTGATTCTCATCATGATTGTTTTTAATGGACCTTATTATTCCTTTTCATGATTATATTTTTCTCATGGACCTTATTATTCCTTTTCATAATGATATTTTTCTAATGGACCTTATTATTCCTTTTCATGATGATATTTTTCTAATGGTCCTTATTATTCTTGATCATAATGATATTTTTCTAATGGACCTTATTTCTTTTCATGATGATCTTCTTCTCAAAAGATAACATGCATTGATCTATCATATTTAAATATGAGATTCTTCTATATAGGCTAATGTATGTCATCTTTTGATTATATGTGCTTAATTGAGATATTATTTTGATCGTTCATCTTTAGTGACTATTTTATTGGATATCTCTCCTAAAGATGACATTATTTGTTTTATGTCGTCTTTATAGCCTTATATGCATTGAGCAAGGGGGAAAAATCAATAGTTGATTTACCCCTAGATCTTGTAGTTATCATTTTATTTATGCTATAAGTACTTTGGAACTAGATACGCATATTTTAAGGGGGAGCAAATAAATTGGTTCAATTCATTTATACCCTTTAATATGTCGTATACCTAGTTCATCATTGACCGATATTTTTATCATTATTTATATCTTAGTGATTGAGGTCATGATACTGTTATTTTTGAAAGGTTTATGAGAGTTTATGCAATTGTTTTCATCATATTTCTTTGATATGAGTCATCTCGTTAATATTTACTTTCGTATTTTATCTTGATGACTATTGTGCTTTCTTTGATATGACTTTCTATGATTTGGCTGTCTTTGTATGTTTAATTGATTTGGCTTTCCTTGTTGAGGACTTACCCAAAATTCATGATTTTATTTATACTGGTAATAGTTTGAGGGGGAGCATTTAAGTCGATTGAATTTCTCCTTCTCAAATATTTTTCTCCTTTACCTTCATGTTTATTTTAAAGAGTATTCATAAAGCATGATATGGTAATTGAGTTCAAATGCATGAATTTTGGATAAGCAAATAGATTTGTAAATAGTGAGATTATTTTATATCAATTGCCTTATTTTACATTGATCATTCGTTTACTTTGTTCCACAATTTATCGGTGGACAATTGTGCTATCATAGTTTTATTGATCAATGTTTCAAGTTTATTTATTTCAATTGCTATATTTTACATTGATCATTCCTTGATTTTGTTCCACTATTTATCTGTGGACAATTGTAACTATCATAGTTTCATTGATCAATGTTTCAAGTTTTCATATTTCAATTGATATCAAGTTTGTATATTTCAATTGGTATCTTTCTTCTTTGATATCTATAGTTTCATTGGTATCTTTCTTCTTTGATATCTATAGTTTCATTGGTATCTTTCTTCTTTGATATCTATTTTTTTTGCAGTTATCTAATCCCTATGATTTTTGACTAAATTTTTTAATTCTCTTGCAAAACTAGAGAAATATTTCATATCATACTATGTTTTTGGATGTCTCTCTTGGATTTTATGTTGGTAAACTATCTATTGATTATGTTCAAATTCTTTTACCAACTATTTGTGTTTTGACAAGCTATTTTCTATTTGGCACTCTATATTTTGGTATGTAGTTTCTATACTTGTCTTTACACACTTCTCCCATTGTTCCTCATTTAGTATATCTTGATCATGATTGTCTATGCCTTCCTCCTTTACTTTTGCTTGAGTTCGTTTTATCTCTTATTACGGGGGAACTTATTTTTTGATCATGTCAAAGGGGGAGAAATAAGTTTAAGTTAGCACACTATCTTCTCGTAGTATGTGTTTATTAGTGATATATGCATCTATCATATCTGTCTTAAACTTAACCGATTTGACATAATCAAAAAGGGGGAGATTGTTGGCCCAATGATTACATTGTGTTTTTGAATATGGCTAATCAGTTAAGTTTAACATAATGATGTCACTAATATTCATATACTCACTATCATGTTGCTACTTAAACTTAGCATTGTCCTAATTGTCCTATATTATACTGCTATGCTTGTATCGTACTGCAACATATTTTGTTGGCCTAACATGCTATCATGTTGTTACTTAAACTTAGCAATGTCCTAATTGTCCTATATTGTATTGCTATGCTTGTATCGTACTGCAACATATTTTGCTGGCCTAACATGTATTTGTAGACATGCAGTAAGCATGATCTAACATGATCAAACAGGACATAGGCAATGAAGAATTAATGTTGGACCAAAGACGGCGTCATATAAAGGGATTTCTCCGAACCGCCTAACGACCTATCCGGGACCTCGCATCGGGGGTTCCGCTGGCCTAACATGTATCTGTATATCTTTGGACGACTGCTGTCAGGGAAAAAGATGTCTTTATGGCTGCTCAAATATCAGAAGAAAGGCATCATCAAAGGGCTCTTGGTTTTCCTGTTTGTTCCATGTCTGTAATCTTCAATTTATTGAGTCTAGGAGAATGTGTACGTTGAGTCGCACTGAGTCATCTCAACCCCTAGACATATCTCTCCAAGATCTACCATACAAACAGACCAATTCCTGAACCAAGCCCAAGCTCCACAAAGCCCGAAAGCCCAATGGACCAATTCTGTCTTCTGGAGACAGAGTTCGGGCCGAACTCTGCCTCCACACAGAGTTCGGGCCGAACTCTGTCCCCTGATTTCCAGCACCCTGATTTTTAGGGCCTGTTTGCTACCAGCTGTCCAACGGCCAAAAATTTGAATTATCCATACCGAATTCTGGCCGAATTCTGCTTGTCCCGAACCCTATAAATAGGCCTTAGTTTCTCTCATTTGAAACCATCCACTCTTCTATTCTTCTTCTCTTACATAGCCTATATAGTCAAGAGCCTTACTCTTCCAATCTACTAGCCACAAAACTTCCTAAGCCCCAAGGTGCTCAAGTGCGATTCAGCTAGAAGTTTTTGTGCAAGAGTTGAAAAGAAAAGTCACTTGGACAATTCCAAGTCGCTTGGAAAAATCCAAGCAAATCGCCACTGCGATCCTCTGTAAGAAGTTGACGTGCTCTTCTGAAGAAAAGGCACGGGTTGTAAACTACTATTTCACAAATAGTGGATTTGAATCCTGAGCTAGAGTTCTCAGGCCTGGACTAGTCCTCCACGAGGGAAACCAGGTTAAAACTGCTGTGTTTGCGTATGCTCTTCTGATCTTTATTTACTTTCGTATTTCCTTCTGATTTATTTACTATCTTGATAGTTATTTTGTGGAGGTGATATAGAGTTAATTTTTATTTGGTGATTATCGACACAAACTCTATTCACCCCCCTCTAGAGTTGCCTACACCTGTGTTTTCAAATTTCAGCCAAGACAAGATAGAGGTATCCAGGCAAGTAAGGTGCAATTACAATCTACGCAAGCAACCTATCATTAGCAATCATTGATCATGCATTATAAAACAAACATGTAAGCATATTATCAAGGCATGAGAAGGAACATACCTTTCGAGTCGAACAAGTGCGGATACCGAGATCTAATCTCGTCCTCGCGCTCCCAGGTTGACTCTTCCGAGGAGTGATGGCCCTAAGTGACATGGACAAGGCGAATAGTCCAATTCTTGAGCACCTTCTCTCGCTGGTCCAAAATAGACACTGGTTGTTCCTCGTAAGTTAGGTCGGTACCAACGACTAACTCCGAATGGTCGAGGATATGACTCGGATCCGGGACGTACCTACGCAACTGAGATACATAAAATACATCATGTACGCCAGATAGTGAGGGAGGAAGGGCAAGCCGATAAGCAACATCGCCTACCCGAGCGAGAATCTCAAAAGGGCCAACGAATCTCGGACTATGCTTTCCTCGGGTTCCAAATCTAATGATACCCCGAGTCGGCAAAATCCACAAAAATGCTTGGTCACCAACACCAAACTCTAGAGGCCTTCGATGCTGATCTGCCCAATGTCCGTCTTGCGCGACTCGAAGCCGTTCTCTGATCAACTTGACTGTTTTTACGGTCTGCGTGATCATCTCTGGTCCCAACAATTTTCGTTCTCCCATATCGTCCCATGCCAGAGGGGACCTGCACTTCCTTCAATATAATGTTTCAAAAGGTGCCATCTGTATACTTGCCTGATAACTATTATTGTAAGAGAACTCTACTAAATGAAGGTGATCTTCCTAAGTTCCGCCGAAGTCTAAAGTACAAGCCCGCAATATTTCTTCCAAGGTCTGAATAGTTCTCTCTGATTGTCCATCCGTCTGCGGATGATAAGCTGTACTGAACCTCAACTTGGTACCCAAACTCTGGTACAAACTCTGCCAAAAGCGAAAGGTGAACCGGGTGTCTCTATCTGATACTATACTGACTGGAACACCATGCTGCCTCACAATATGCTTCATATACACTTCTGCCAGCTGCTCCGTAGACTGTCCTACTCTGAAAGAAAGAAAATGTGCAACCTTCGTGAGCCGATCCACGATCACCCAAACTGCGTTTCGACCGGTCGGAGATCTAGGTAAACCGGTCACAAAGTCCATCGTGATGTGCTTCCATTTCCACTCTGGAATAGGTAGCGGCTGAAACAATCCTGCTGGTCTCTGCTGCTCTGCATTCACTTACTGACATACCAAACACCTGGATACAAACCTCGCTATCTCCCTTTTCATGCCATTCCACCAAAAGTGCTGCTTCATATCCTGGTACATCTTTGTGTCTCCGGGATGAATGGAATAAGGTGAACTATGAGCTTCTGACATAACTTCTTGTCGAAGGTCTCCTCCTGGTACACAAAGACGGTTTTCGAACTTATGTGTACCATCCTCATGGATTACTAACTCCTTTCTGAGACCTGACTCACACTTCGATCGAAGCTTCTGGATTCGCGGATCCTCTGCCTGGGCTGCTCTGATTCTTTCTACTAAAGTGGACTGAATCTGCAAACTGGCCATAACTTTTGTATCTCGCGGCAAGATCACTTCAATTTCTATTTCCTGAAGATCTTCTAAAATGTGCATCTGCATGGTTAGAATGAATGCTCCACCTCTCCTGCTCAAGGCATCTGCTACCACATTCACCTTGCCTGGATGATACTGAAGAATTACATCAAAATCTTTCAGTAATTCCAACCATCTCCTCTGCCTCATGTTTAGGTCCTTCTGGGTAAACACATACTTTAAACTCTTGTGATCAGTATAAATCTTCACTCGATCCCTATATAGATAGTGCCTCCATAACTTAAGTGAAAATACTATTGCTGCTAATTCCAGGTCGTGAGTCGGATAATTCTTCTCATGATCTCGAAGCTGTCGAGATGCATATGCTATCACCTTACCATGCTGCATCAATACACATCCAAGTCCCTTCCCGGATGCATCACAGTACACTGTAAACCCTCCCGACCCTACTGGAAGGGTCAAGATCGGGGCTGAGATTAATTTCTTCTTCAACCCTTCAAATGATGCCTAACACTCTGCTGACCAAACAAACCCTACATCCTTATGCGTCAAACGCGTCATGGGTGCCGAAATCCTGGCGAAGTTTGCCACGAACCTTCTGTAGTAACCTGCCAATCCTAAGAAACTTCGTACTTCTGCTACCATCTTCGGGACTGGTCAATTCTCTACTGCCTCTACCTTCTTCGGATCTACTGACACTCCTGTTCCAGATATAATGTATTTCCAGGAACGAAATATGGTCCAACCAAAACTCACATTTATTAAGCTTCTCATAAAGTTGATGCTCCCTCAAGGTCTGCAAAACTGCCCGAAGATGTTTCTTATGTTCTTCTTCACTACTGGAATAAACGAGGATGTCATCTATAAACACTACTACAAACTTATCCAAGTAGGGTAGAAAGATGTGATTCATTAAATCCATGAATACTGCTGGGGCATTAGTCAGTCCAAATGGCATCACCAGAAACTCATAATGCCCATACCGTGATCTAAATGCTGTCTTGGGTATATCCTGCTCCCGGACCCTCACTTTATAATATCCAGATCGAAGATCAATCTTCGAGAAGATGCAAGCCTTACTCAATTGATCAAACAAGTCATCAATCCTTGGTAACGGATACTTGTTCTTTATGGTTTCAGCATTCAACTGTCGGTAATCAATGCACATCCGCGTCGATCCATCCTTCTTGGGTACCAAAATCACCGGTGCTGCCCAGGGCAAATTACTGTCTCAGATAAACTGCTTCGCCTTTAACTCTTCTTTGTGCTGGTACAACTTATCCAACTCTGACTGCGACATCCTGTAAACTCTGCCGACTTTAGGCTCCGTCCCAGGATTCAGCTCAATGCAAAACTCCACATCTCTCACTGGTGGTAAACCTGGAAGCTCATCTGGAAATACATCAAAAAACTCTCTGACTACCCTTGGAATCTGCTCCTGCTCTGCCAATGCTTCTGCAACGATGCCCTTGGGTCGATCCTCCAGTGATCGGTCAAAGACGAACTCCTCAATGCCAGGTACATTAAATACTGCCCTTCCTCTTCGATAATCTATCATCGTATGACTGTCTCTCAACCAGTCCATGCCTAGGACAACGTCAAAGTTGCCCATAGGGAACTCAATCAAAGATGCGGGCAATAATCGCCCACTCACTACAACTGGACACGCTAAACACACTCTGCTAACTCCTACATGCCCATTACCAGTGAGTATATTCATCCTCTCTGATAATGCTTCGAATTCTAATCCAATACGTGTCGTAAATCGTGCAAATTTAAAAGAGTGGGTAGCCCCCGAATCAAACAATGCTACTGCAGGAAAAGAGGTAACAGAAATATTACCTGCAACCACGTCGCCGGAAGCTAGCGCATCTTCCAGTGATAAGGTGAAGGCCTGGCCCTGGCCTTGCTGAGTTCCCTCAAGCTGCCTTCCTCGGCCATGCTATCGCTGCGGCCTCTGCGGGCCTTCTTCGTTCTGTGCCTGGAGAAATATCTGAGCCTGCGTGGGTAGACGCTAGGCTAGCGGCCTTACGGCCAGTACTGGTCCTCTGCCTGGTGCTGCCCCTGGAGCTGGCAATGTCAGAAACTGCTGAACTGGCCCTCCTGGCCTCTGTATTATAGGACAATTGGCAATCCTGTGGTCGGGACTGCCACACCTCATGCATTACCTATTAGCTGAATGACACACATCCCTAGTCTGCCCTTCCTTACTACAGTAAGTACATCTAATGGACGTCCCCTGGTGCTGCTGCTGGTTCCTCGGCTGCTGCTGTCGGACTGGTACTGATATTTCAGATACTGCCGTCCTTCGCGGCGCTCCTGACTCATGAATACGGATGCCGGGTGCTGGTGCCGATGTCCGCTGTACTGCTCCTCTACCCCTACTCTGGGAATGGTACCTCTTCTGGCCTCCATGTCTTGTCACCAACCTCTGTTGGATGAGTTCATGTCTCCGGGCTGCCGTTAAAACGGCATCAAAAGTCTGAAGTCGTGCCCCTCTACAAGTTGTAGAATTTCCAAATGAAGTTACTGCTGGAACCTCATTGCCTTTTCGGGCTCTGTAGCTACCATCGTCGGTACAAACCGACTCAGTCTGCAGAACTCTGCTGCATATCCATCCACCGTCTTTCCAGCCTGCTTGAGACTGATAAACCTCTGCTGTAGCTCATACCACGCTACCACGCCAAAGTACTTGGCCTTGAATCTGGTACGGAAGCTATCCCAGGGAACAGGATGCCTCAGTCCAACCTCTTCTGATGCCCACCAATCGTGGGCGAGATCCTGAAGTATCAGTCTAACCTAGTCAACCTTCTCTTCTGCTGGAACCTTAGCTGCAGTCAATATGGCCTCAGTATCCTGAAGCCAAGCATCCGCCGTGATGGCGTCCTCCGTGCTGTCAAAATATCTCGAGTTAAGTCGACAAAACCTCCCCGATGCTCCTGAATCATTCCTGACACTTCTCTCGAGGGCTAATTGTAACCCCTGATTCAGTAACACATTTTGTTCCTGTTGTCGGGTCTGCTGTTGCTGATGGGCTGCCACCTGTCGCTGCTCAGTAGCCAAGAATCCCCGGATGACCTCCAGGAGTGCTGTAGCATCAGGTACTGGCGTCGCTGCGGGCACCGCTGGGGGTACAGGAGTTTCTAGAACCTGCGGTTCCACTGGCTCTGATATCACTTCCACTCGGATCTGGTCAGGAGAATGTACTCCTTCCGGTTGCTGCCCCGTCGAGCCATGCTCTGCCGGTTGCTCCTCCATGTTGGCCTACCAGCTACTGAGAAAGAAGTACCCCTATATGAAAAGATACATGACATCAATTATCAGGAAGAGGAAGATTCGAGGATACAATTCAGGTTATCAATCAAGGTGAGGAAAGAGAAATCGAGGCAAGAGATTCAAAGGGAACAAGTTTTGATTGAGACTCCTATAATAGTTACACCCCACAAGTCTGAAAATTCGAGACCTGCATAGGCCACCAATAAAACCTTATCACGCTCCAGTACCAAAATACAGAGACGGACTGGGCCAGCTACTCCATATGAGGTATACAAACGTCATACGGCGATCGTGGCTGTCGAGAGATAAGGGGGTATATGCTACATTCAAGTCTCCTATGGTCATACAGAACATCTAGGTCTCAATCATTTAAGCAAGAAAACGTCAATTAATGAACATATAAGATAAAGCAGTAAGGCGTCCCCGACGCTTTATCAAAATGTTCATGAGGGTCTAGCTTTATAAGATAGCTAGCCCAGAAAGTCATAGGTACAAAATTATATACAGCTGCAGTCTGATTTAATTACAATTGTGCAAAGACAAAATGTATAGTTAGCCGGCTAAACAGATGCCGGTGGATAAACGCCAGGACATAAGTAAAGATACAAGAGTGGTGGAGAAGAAACCCACTCGAGTCCCTCGCCAGTCATGCTCCTAGTATGCACTATTGACGTCAGGAAAGAAGTTTGGATCTTCAGGCTCTGCTACGTGATCTGGCCAAACAAAACCAGCGGGGTCAGTCCCGAATAGCAAGTACCACATGGGAGCACAAAAGAGTGAGATAAAATCCAGGCATAAAATAATATTAGTATTAAGCTTCCGGTCGTAACCTCGGTCCATAGCCTGTCCTAGCACGACAGACCAACCCAACAACCAAACATGGATATGGGTTGGACCACGCACCATGACAGTCCATGTCCCTCGGCTACTAACGAAAGGCTCAAGCACAGACAAGTCGTTTTCTGAACGGCCATTCATTCCTGCGGCTTTCTATATTGGGCGGAGTTATCCCCACGATACTGATTAAAAGGAATCCTCAGATCGTGTCATCCCAGCAGGGCTAGCCAAACCATAAGACATATAACTCATTAATTATGCACCAATCCCCCGAAGGGCTACCGTGCTAAAACATTTAACACATAGCTCGTAGAAGTCGGATATAGCTATCCGCTATAGACGGATGAAACCATATCCGTGGCGGCCAACCCGACACGTCAGGACGGGACCTGGGGTGGCTAGTATGGCACGATCTCGGAATTCTTCCCACCCAATGCATCTACTAAGTTAGTTGCCTAGTTAATCCCTAGGTTATTTTTAGAGTTCATATGTCGTGGTTACATATTTACTCCCTTAGATGTCGTACATCGTACGAGTACCCGAAAAAGGGATCCGTACTGGCTCAAGGAGTCATACGTATGTTCTCCCTTCTTGGTGTAATGCAGCACACATCACATACCACGTCATTGCTACCGACCCTTACTATGTAAATACTGGACTCTTGAAAGTACTGGCAGGTATCACGTAGGAACACTTAGCGCTTAGGATTGTACCTCGGTGCTCACATAGATTGTACTTTAGTACACATATAGGAATATCCAGCCATCACATAGGTAGTCAGCTCAGAAATGAGGACTTAATACACATAGGAGCATGCGGCTATGACTTATGCGGCTGGAAAATACAGGCGCATGCGGCTAAGAATCGATAAGGTCATGCGGCCAGACTATCTATGGCCCCGACTCAGGCGGCTGAGCAGAGATCTCATGCGGCTAGGGAAGGTCCAAGTCCATGCGGCCGGAGCGAGGGAGTCTTATGCGGCTGAAAGAAAAAGTGGGCCTATGCGGCTGCGGAAAAGAGGCACATGCGGCTCAAAAGAAAAGGGCGCATGCGGCTCAGGGAGCTAAGTCCCATGCGGCTAGAGCATCACTGGGCCTATGCGGCTGACACTGTCAGCATCATGCAGCTGCGAAACACACGTGCGGCTGCAAACTGGTTCATGCGACCGGAGTAGCTTATAAGGCTGAGACTGTCCAGCGCCATGCAGCTGAAGTGCTCATGCGGCTGCCATTGCTTATAAGACTGTAAATGCTCATGCGGCCGCAGGGGGACTGTTCATCATCCCTGCCAGAGCCAGCACAGGCGAACCTATAGGGGATGCTCAAATATTGTTTCAGCCATAACTTTCTCCAAACAAGTCAATATCTAACTTTTCAAAGGTCAAAATTGTGTAGAATCAAATTTACTACAACATAGGACCATTGGTTTTCGAAAATAGCCTAGTTAGATAGATCAAAACCATGAAAACCCATAAAATCCTAGATTTTAGGAACTTAGATCTACACAAATCTAGCATAAAAATCTGAATCTTCAAGAACTAAACTTGTAGAGAATGAAGAGAAGAATAATATATACAAATAATATCAAGGAAAAATTAAGAATGCAAAATGCACAAAATCTCCTCTTTATGAGCAAGTTGCACTTGCCTATGGGTGGTGATTGAAAAAAATAAATTTGGAAGAGTGAATGAGGAGAGAGAGAGAGGAAGAGATTATAAATAAGGGTTGGTTAATAAAACCCTAATTCCCTAATCTCTATCCATTCCACTAATGACAATGTTAAAAGAAAGCTACATACCACCATTAATAAATAATAAACAAAATTTATGCATATGCTAAATACAGAGGCCGTATACAGAATCCATGAAGAATATGTATATCGGGATTGGGGAGTGACAATGAAGCTAGTCACCCTGTCATAATCGGGGAACACGGTGTGTAAGCTCACTTCCCAAATTTTTAATTTTTTTAATTTTATTTGTTTATGATTAATTTTATGGTCATTGGGAGTCATGCCAAAGCTTGTTGGTGAGTTATAACCATCTTGTGGTCACATAATCTCTAGATAGGGTCTATATGCATTCTGTAGCTATATTATATTTTATTATAATTTTTAGACATTTTTATATATTTTTAAATATTTATTCTATAAAGATTTATATTTATGAATGACTTTCATAATTTATTTTGAGGCCATTTGTGACTATTTTGAGACCCATTATTTTTCTTTAGGCTCTAGTAGGTTAAATATATTTTTTGTATTTTCCTACAATTTTTCTGGAATTTTTAGATAATTAAATATAGAAAAAAAACCTATTTTCTAAGACTTCTAGAATTTACTGTGCAAGCCTATGAGCAAATATTGACCCCAAATATTTTTCTAAGGTTCTATATGTTATTTTATATTTTCGGGAATTTTTACTGATTTTTCTGATATTTTTACATATTTATTTTGAGTTATTTGATTAAAAACTGATTAAAAATTCATTTCTGGTAATTAAAAACCTATTTTCCTAAAATATTACACAGTCAGCCCTACCCTGGCCCACCTGTCGGCGCTCAAACCCGTCAGCCACCGCCTCTCTCTCTCCTATATATATTTTATTATATTCGTCCACCCTAATTAAATTACAGTCGCCTTTTGTGGGAGAACTCATCTAGGGTTTCCGACTTCCCGAAGCGATTTCTGCCAACTCCGACGTGCTTTTTGTGCGCCGTTTTTTTGTTGGATTCGTATCAAGGTAAGCTTTCTGAATATCTAATTTATTTTCGTAGATATTATACCTAAATTTTTGGAAAATTCGTAGAGTGTCGGTTATCCGAAATTTGACACGTTTTGGTGTTTTCGAGATTTCGGGAGAACCAAAAATCGAAATCATGAACCGTTTGAAGTTTCGGAAAGCTAACACAGAGCTCTATGACATATAATTTTTTCAGAAATTATTTCGTTTATCTATTATTTTATTTATTTTGTTGAACTCAGAATTCATCGGTTGATCACCATTTTGGTCACGATTAGCCATAACGGCGATATCTTTTGACCAAAACGTGATTTTGTGGCACGGTTAATTCCAGCGCACTCGTGGCACTAAAATCTACCAGGGTGCACTTTCAAAATCTAGAGTTCATAGCGTTTGACTAAAAAGTCAACGGCATGTCTCGATTTGTGTGTCATAGTTTCCAAAATTGAGAAACACAACTTTTGATGGCCAAACTTGCATGTTTAGATTATATTCAGATTATTATTTGGTTAAATTAGGTTTTTAAGTGAATTATTCCATAACTAATTATTATTAGATTAGTAACCCAACTAGCCACTATTCCATGAATTTAGAACTAGAACATTAGAATTAACTTGTGATTTTCGTGCACGGTTCGTGGTATGATATGTGTTATAGGTTGACAACTTCTAGATTGGAATTTCTCTCATCATCTACTTGTGACTACGGTTTGTGCAATGATTCAGGCAAGTACAGTGTTGCATTTATGTTTTAGTTCATTATAATATTTACTCTATAGTTTTCTTGTTTGGTATCCCGTTGAGTCATTGCTTGATATTCCATTGAGACACGATTGTGACACTGTAGTTATTATATCCTTCTTAGTGTATCATTGATCGTTATTGATTGTTAGAGAGTCGGGAGGGGAAATACTCAGTAAGTACGTGAACAAACCCAATTACCGTTACCGAATGATAGCTAAGTCATACACACCCACGTATGAGTTAGCCGTACCAATTACTGAATGATAGCTATCATATGATGTGCCGTATTAGCCCAGTCGTTCATATATTAAAAGGTATTTCACACACATAGTGGTTTTTATTTTTTCTTTATCTAGTCCATTATCTTGTCAGTTCATATCCTGCTAGTTTACATCTTGCCAGTTTATATCTTGTTAGATTCCATCTTGCTAGTTACATTTTACTAGTTTATATCTTGATCGTTCATACCTGGCTAGTACTAGTTCTTTATATACTCTTTGTCATCATTGTTTCTCGCTTGTTCTAACTTATTTTGGACTAACAACATTAATTGTAATATGGTTGTACTCTGCTCCTTTTCTGACTGGATCGTTGTTATAGGTGAGTTGACGTGCCTACTCTTGCGCTATGGACCATACGAGGGAGAGATAGAGACTCGAAGGCTAAACCATAGAAGACTAGTTAGTTGTGTGGTAGTTTTCTATAAATATAAAAGCTTACATTTTTCTTCAAATGTAAAACTCCTATATTTTGTAAAGTTGATTTAGTTGTTGTGAATGAACAGTTAGTATTTATGAGCACTTTGTTTATTGTGGGCTAGACAGCGTACTACCGCAGATACCGTGGCGTAGGATGGGCTTGGACACGCACTCATATCCCAAAAAGTGGGTGCGGGTCGTGACAAGTTTTTTTGGTGGCCCATGCAGGTCAGTTTTCGTAAAAGATTACGAACTTGTGGTAGTACTTAAGTTAGTCGTACTACTGCAAGCCTGTGACTAGGATGCTCATTCATAATTAGGTTTGATTTGATTTTATGAGAATGAATAGGACTAGGAGTCCCTTATTCAATTTGACCCTTGGATAGTTAAGATTGTTAAATAGGCCATGTGATTTAGCTAATGATTTATTGAAGTCTCGGTATGGATAAATCGAAGATTTTTTTTCTAAGAGAATATGTTATTTTGTTTTGACATATTGGTAGGATCCAAGGTGGGTAAAATATACGTTTGGTAAGTTATGACTTCATAGAATTCAATTCCTAATTTAGATCATTTGTGCCATTTTATCTTATGCCTTCTCTAAACCTTATTTTATTTTCAAAACTATTTTGCGATCGTTTTATTTTCAATTCCTAATCTTGGTTTAATTATCTATATATTAATTCAAGTCGTCTTCGTTCATTTTGTGATCATTTTGTTTTCAAAACTGATACTTTTACTCAAGGACAGATACTTATATTTTCTTATCATGATCGACTTATTTGAATTTATTGAAGTTCCTTTGAAATTCTTATAGATATAGTTGAAATAATTTTCGGTGACATACAATGGTAAAGTAGATGTGCTCTGTCCCCATTTATTTAAATTATGGAGACTGTGGGTTCACTGCAGTCAGCAGCGCACTGGCGTGGCATGACCCCTAAGTTAAAATAATTTTAAGTATGCGTAGGTTGTCGAATATTACTAAAACTATATCCTAGTTGTATTATTGATCTTTTGATTTATTGTGCCAATATTGGGTAGAGTTGATAAAGTGTTCGATAACATATTATACTTGAGTCATGAAACCAAGGGTTCACGGCAGCCAGATGTACACTGACGAGGCATGGATTCTCGGTTAAATGACTTTGGATACACTTATGATTTTCGAATATCATAGCGACTATATCCTTTATTGGCATACGACTATTAAATTATTATTTTCAAATTTATTTAATGTCATATTTCTTGATACCACCTTCTCTACAACTACTAGTTCTTTATTTCTCTCATATTTTTCTATTTTTGAATCGTCATCTTTTAAACCTATTTTGATTTCCTTCCACTATATTTCTAAAACGTACTTAGATTTCGATTCTATATGCCTGATCAATTTCGATCATTCATCACATTATTTTTTTGATTATATTCTTTGTCGTACTTATTCATATCGATTGGTCATGTCATATTTTGATAATATTCTTGGTTGTGCCTATTTGTATATTTTGAAATTTCGAGGACAAAATTTTTCTAAGGTGGGTAGATTTGTAAGCCCACTTCCCAAATTTTTATTTTTTTTAATTTTATTTGTTTATGATTAATTTTATGGTCATTGGAAGTCATGCCAAAGCTTGTTGGTGAGTTATAACCATCTTGTGGTCACATGATCTCTAGATAGGGTCTATATGCATTCTGTAACTATATTATATTTTATTATAATTTTTAGACATTTTTATATATTTTTAAATATTTATTATATGAAGATTTATATTTATGAATGACTTTCATAATTTATTTTGAGGCCATTTGTGACTATTTTGAGACCCATTGTTTTTCTTTAGGCTCTATTAGGTTAAATATATTTTCTATATTTTTCTATAATTTTTCTGGAATTTTTAGATAATTAAATATAGGAAAAACCTATTTTCTAAGACTTCTAGAATTTACTGTGCAAGCCTATGAGTAAATATTGACCCCAAATATTTTTCTAAGGTTCTGTATGTTATTTTATATTTTCTGGAATTTTTACAGATTTTTCTGATATTTTTAAATATTTATTTTTAGTTATTTGATTAAAAACTGATTAAAAATTCATTTCTGGTAATTAAAAACCTATTTTCCTAAAATATTACACAGTCAGCCGTACCCTGGCCCACCTGTCGGCGCTCAAACCTGTCAGCCACCGCCTCTCTCTCTCCTATATATATTTTATTATATCCGTCCACCCTAATTAAATTCCAGCCGTCTTTTGTGGGAGAACTCATCTAGGGTTTCCGACTTTCCGAAACGATTTCCGCCAACTCCGACGTGCTTTTCGTGCGCCGTTTTTTTTTTTTTTGATTTGTATCGAGGTAATATTTCTGAATATGTAATTTATTTTCGTAGATACTATTCCTAAATTTCTGGAAAATTTGTAGTGTGTCGGTTGTCCAAAATTTGACACGTTTCGGTGTTTTCGAGATTCCGGGAGAACCAGAAATCGAAATCATGAACCATTTGAAGTTTCGGAATGCTAACACAGAGCTCTACGACATATAATTTTTCTAGAAATTATTTCGTTCATCTACTATTTTATTTATTCTGTTAAACTCAGAATTTATCGGTTGATCACCATTTTGGTCACGATTAGCCATAACGGCGATATCTTTTGACCAAAACGTGATTTTGTGGCACGGTTAATTCCAGCGCACTCGTGACACTAAAATCTACCAGGATGCACTTTCAAAATCTAGAGTTCACAGCATTTGACTAAAAAGTCAACGGCACGTCTCGATTTACGTGCCATAGTTTCCAAAATTGAGAAACACGACTTTTGATGGCCAAACTTGCATGTTTAGATTATATTCAGATTATTATTAGGTTAAATTAGGTTTTTAAGTGAATTATTCTAGAATTAATTATTATTAGATTAGTAACCCAACTAGCCACTATTCTATGAATTTAGAACTAGAACATTAGAATTAACTTGTGGTTTTCGTGCACGGTTCGTGATACGATATGTGTTATAGGTTGACAGCTTCTAGATTGGAATTTCTCTCATCATCTACTTGTGTCTACGGTTTTTGTAATTATTCAGGCGAGTACAGTATTGTATTTATATTTTAGCTCATTATAATATTTACTCTATAGTTTTCTTGTTTGATATCCCGTTGAGTCATTGCTTGATATTCCATTGAGACACGATTGTGACACTGTAGTTATCATATCCTTCTTAGTGTATCATTGATTGTTATTGATTGTTAGAGAGTCGGGAGGGGATATACTCAGTAAGTACGTGAACAAACCCAATTACCGTTACCGAATGATAGCTAAGTCATACACACCCACGTATGAGTTAGCCGTACCAATTACTGAATGATAGCCATCGTATGATGTGCCGTATTAGCCCAGCCGTTCACGTATTAAAAGGTATTTCATACACATAGTGGTTTCTATTTTTTCTTTATCTAGTCTATTATCTTGTCAGTTCATATCCTGCTAGTTTACATCTTGCCAGTTTATATCTTATTAGATTCTATCTTGCTAGTTACATTTTGCTAGTTCATATCTTGATCGTTCATACCTGGCTAGTACTAGTTCTTTATATACTCTTTGTCATCATTGTTTTCTCGCTTGTTCTAACTTATTTTGGACTAACAACAATAATTTCAATATGGTTGTACTCTGCTCCTTTCCTGACTGGATCGTTGTTATAGGTGAGTTGACGTGCCTACTCTTGCACTATGGACCATACGAGGGGGAGATAGAGACTCGAAGGCTAAACCGTAGAAGACTTGTTAGTTGTGTGGTAGTTTTCTATAAATGTAAAAGCTTACATTCTTCTTCAAATGTAAAACTCCTATATTTTGTAAAGTTGATTTAGTTGTTGTGAATGAACAGTTAGTATTTATGAGCACTTTGTTTATTGCGAGCTAGACAGCGTACTACCGTCGATACCACGGCGTAGGCTGGGCTTGGACACGCAGTTGTATCCCAAAAAGCGGGTACAGGTTGTGACACGGTGTTCATGGCGTAATACAGCTTCATAGCCGAATACAAGATTTGCGGCCGAGGGTTGTGAACTGGAGTAGTGAAACGAACTCCAGTGCATCCGGCGTTGTAATATTGCCAACCCCGGGCCCCATCCAGTAAACTCCCGACGAACCCCAGACTATTACTGGGGTTCCTTAACAGCAGCTGGGTGTAAACAAACTGGCGCGCAAACCGGCTCGGTAAATACGGCTCCAGATAGCACTTATTTTTGTTGCGGTAGACCAAATGGGATGGTCTAATACTCTGCAACCAACGAAACCCCCATGTCAGCAGGGCGATCGCATCTTCACCGGAGTCTTCTAGTTCTTAGTCAGCCTCGAAGTCTGTGAAGACGGGACTGACCTTGGTGATCTCCCACCCTTGAAGATAAGACAAAACCTTCCTACAGACAGGGACATCGGTGTGTAGCCATTTTCTCTTAGAGAAGCGATGGATAAAGGCGTCACCTTCAACATGATCCTCTTCAGGGCCTGGGCTCATCACATTTGGATGATACAGAATCAACCATCCTATCAAATAATAGAATGGTGGCTCAGCTCGGGAAAAGTTGTCTTTCTTGTCCCTCTCGTGGACCATATCGTCGGCAAAATCTCTCAAACCCCGCAACAGGTTACACACCATCACGGGAAGGAGTGCCAGAGGACTCGTTGGCAAAATGAGGTTTCTGCTCACTCTCTCTACGGATCCAGATCCGCCTGAGGACACATAGTCCCGGAGCCATATCATCAAGTATGCAGTCAATACTGCCTTGGAAGACATCCGGTGCACGCAATGCCAGAAACAACTATATACGTCGGCACCACTCTCGTTTGAACGAGGTGTTTTTTTGCCTAACCGGCTCATGTCGGAGGTCACCTCCGTGTGATTCAGTCCCTGCGGAGTCACAAACCGAATCTTGGAAGGATCCGTCAGGTCCTGCTTGAAGATATAATCCCTCCAAGCAGTCACATGGGGCTGTGACCCGCCCTTCTCCCTTCGTCGCAGCAGATAATGGTAGCTCCCCACTTCCTTGAAAATAGCTACCATTTCTGGGTCCTTGTCTTCCGGAACTTGAATCTCCTCATTTGTCGGGAAGTATTCCTCATATGGCTCCGAGCCCCAGGAAAGCTTGGACACCTCATACATCACATGGAGAGCCAATCCCAACTCCCCTATTGGAGTAGAAAAGGTGCCAGTCTGGGTGTTAAACATCTCCAAGAGAGCAAGAAACATATGTCGATTAAGGTCGACACCTGCTTGGGTGGCACGAAGAGCAGCGGTCAGCCCAATCGCTTTCAGCTCGGTCTTAAACTTCGTCAAAACCCAAAGGGTCAGCTCATCCCACTTCGACATGTGGTGACACTAGCCCTCAACCCGAAAACCTCCTTTCGGATACATAACATTTGATGTTAGCATCCGGCTCGCAAAGGTCGAAGCACCGAAGGCGAAAGTGTCGGGGGAAATATCACTATAAATGCTCCCAGGGCGCAAAGTTCGACAATGGTACGAGGTCCCGGCTCGCGAGAAGGCCAAGGTATCTCTTTGATTCGAAGTAACATAAATACGAAGGGTACCCCCCACTGCCCCTCCTTGAGAGGGAGTAAGTTCCCATGGCATCCTCCTCTTGGAGGCCAAACGGTAGAAAGCCGTCAGTGACAATTTACGCTCAGACTGCCGCATGTACAGGGCCACGCCCTTCGCTGTGAAGAACCAGTCTTCCTTGATCTTCAATATCTTCGCCTCAGTGGAGATCAAACGGTCACCAAACAGAAAGGTCGGTTTCAAAAAAGTCACATTCTCGGATTCAGCAGATTTCAGTTTGCCGCTCTCCATCATACTTTGGAGAAAAATAGGCGACTGATCCCGAATTTGCAACATCCTCTCGGGAGGCTGATCCAGCATGATAGCAGCCTTTGCTGGGTTAATAACTTCCTCGTTGAAGTCAACCCCCATTTGGCAAAGGAAAGCATCCAGAAGGACTTCGTTCAGCAAAGGGATAGTCATTGACACTGACACAGCAAAAACAAAAGACAGGCAGCAAGGAGAAAGTTAGAGGCTTCAAAAATAAAATATTTGGGGCGCATCAGCAGCCTGGCGCATAATCGGGGCTAAACCCATGCGTATCAGCAGTGAAGCTTCAACGCATAATCAGGGCCTAAGCCCATGCGCGTCAGCAGTAAAAGCTTCGGCGCATAATCAGGGCCTAATCCCATGCGCGTCAGCAGCGAAGCCTCAGCGCATAATCAGGACCTAAATCCATGCACGTCAGCGGAAGAGCCTAAGCGCATCATCAGGACAGAAGTCCATGCGCGTTGGCAACAAGGAGGTAGGGTGCAGCAACAGGAAGCAACTCATCCGTATGCCCCAAACTCGTCTAAAAAAGAGTTGGAAACTATGAAGTTAGAAGACATCCACCCGTCACCGCGGGTCGAACGTCGGCCGGAGTCACAGTGACGACAAGAGCGTCCTCCTCGTCGAACTCCATCGGCTCCTTACCCCGACCTTGTCCTCGGCCAGCACCACCGCGAGGAGTCTTGGGAGCCATTTCGTAAAAAGAAGTTAGGGTTTTGGAAGAAAAAACTCCAAAGAAGAAGAAAGCAAAGAGTGGAAGAACTCTCTCTCTCTCTCCATCAGACGCCTATTTATAGGCTTGGTTACACGCGTGAACCGATGAAGGGTGACGTCAGCCGCCGCCTGGGGTTCTATAAAATGATAACAGTAGATATACAAAAAGATCATCATTAATCTTTTTGTTTATTACGAAGCGTTATCATTTGTATTTAAAACTGAAGAGGAACATGCGCCTCATCACGGATACACGGAACAATCATGCGCCCCGAACAGTCATGCGCCCCATTGAAGACACTACCATGCTTCTTATTCAAAGTATTCCAAAACTTGACGAAAAGTTTTGAAAACTTTGAAGGGGGTCTTGTAGAAGCATGAAATTTTAGACGCATCTACATGCCAGAATTCCTATGCGCCTAATATTACATGCACCAGGGAGCTCGGATGAAGTACTTGGCACATCAGACAGCAAAAGTATAGACATCAAAAGAAGATTTTTATTTCATATAAAAGTCTATTACATGTCTAAAAAAGGCTTTACAAAGGAGAATTTCTACAAAAAAAATGATCCTAAGAAATACAGCCAGGCACAGCAAACTGCCATGCGCCTCCCGCCAGGTGCATCACTTCAGCGTCTCAGTTAGGCGCGTCTCTTCAGCATCTCAGTTATGCGCATCATGAAGTCTCAGCATATGCGCTCCACTTCAAGTGCTTCGACTAAAGGAGCAGCTTTCAGCAGAACCAGAGTGGGCAGCTAACCCCACTCTAGCTGGAGGAAGAGCTCTCCAAAGCCCAAGGAAGATAGGGGCACCACAATTCTGATCTGCGGCTCTTCCAAAATAACGGAGACGGGACTCGAGCATCCCGATCTTTGGATGCAACAGGCACCTTCCGCCTGCCTCAGAAGCCCACGACCGTGACTTTTGGATGTAACAGTCACCTTCAAGTGCATGAACGAAGACAACTCATCGCATCTTCACCCTCGGGAGCATCTTGTCAACAGAGTGTGCTCGAGCAAATAAGTTCATTCGGGAAGACGTGAGAGAACGAGAAGCAAACTCTATCCTTGCTGCTATTTATAGTCCGGGCAAATCAAATCCATGCGCCAAGTAGCAGGCTCTCCGAATTCGGTGCAATGAATTTGTATTTATGGTGATGAACCTGACCCTTCGAATTCGGCCAAGTCAAAACGGCTATTTAAAGTACTTAAAGAACTCAAAAGTCGGACCAATAAAGACGCATCATGCAAACGGATGCGCCGGTCAGATACCGTACATCGTACAGACGCGCCCGTCAGTACCAAGCGTCCCGTATGGATGCGCCCAAAAAAGTACAGATCCATGCGTCCTAATCAACATGGATCCGTGCGCCCAATCGCGCGTCACCCCATCAAGCAATTAATGCCAAAGTGATAGAGTTGGCAGCACATCCCCCGAGGACTGAACCGTTGGCAGCTTTTGCAGAAAATAAAGCGTCGCTGATGTCAGCATCATCATTACTCTCTTTCGACGGTTACAAGCCACGTGGCCGTCCAACCATTCGTATGCGCCTTCGCAGCCATGCGCCCAAATCTCTGCATGCGCTTCAAGAGCCATGCACCTCAGACCTTCCTCTCATCCCTAAAGACAGAGGTCAAGTCGCTACTGAAGCCTCGCATGCACCTCAAAAACCATGCGCCCAGACTGGTTCATAACTCCTGAAGGTTGCGGGCCAAAGTCTTCTCATGCGTCCAATCCCAAGCGCATCCTATCAGATTACCCTCCACCAAATCCGAGATCTTTGAGCTACGGACATGCGCCACGTGTCCTTTGACTCAATTCAGCCTATAAAGGGGTGCTAATCACCCAAGATCTCAGCAACTGAAAGATCCTCTCCCCTGCTACGTGCCAGCCCACAAATGCAGCATGAAGGATTTAACCCACAAATGATGGTGCATCATCCATGCGCCTTCCGTAGCTTCAACCACGTGGCGTCCCCACGTTCAGGT